>ML831302.1:0-13770 GCA_009831015.1 Picea engelmannii
AAGGAACTCCCCTGATGTCAACATCCAGGGTACCTGACCTAATTATGACTCATGCAGACTCATTACATTATCAACCCACGCAGGGGTGCGGAAATTTCGTTTACAAAAAATTAGTGCTGGGACATCAAAAGTCCAAGTAGAACTAATACATGTCTGGAACATAGATAAGGACTTCATGGTACATGAGTTGACCCCTAGCTGAACAGGCGGTCAACACAACCAATTCTGGTTTTGCCGAATTTTAGCAAGACATTCCAGGTTAGGTGTGATGTGAGTGGATTTGCAATTGGAGCAGTCTTGAGCCAAGACGACAGGCCGATCGCATATTTCAGTGAGAAACTGAATGAAGCGAAGATCTAGTACTCAACATATGACAAAGAATTTTATGTAGTCATACAAGCACTGAAGAAATGGAGACATTATTTGGTTCCTAAAGAGTTTGTTTTGTACAGTGATAATCATGCTTTACAATTCGTGACTCAGCAGGAGAAGTTGAACCAAAAACATGTTAAATGGGTTGAATTCATGCAGAATTTTACTTTTGTGATTAAGCATATTTCTAGAATTGCTGACAAAGTTGCTGATGCTTTGAGCAGGAAATGTTTGCTTATGCAGGAATTCAGAGTCAAGACTTTAGGTTTTGATAACCTCAAAGAAATGTATAAGGATGACCCAGATTTCAAAGAGGCATATGAGGCATCTGAGAATCCAGTTCTCAGGGACAGAAGCCAATGGACCGAGTATATGATCCAGGATGGATTATTATTCAGGGGCAATCAACTATGTATTCCAAAATGTTCCATGAGGGAGAACCTGCTGAAGGAAAAACACAGTGGAGGATTGGCTGGACACTTCGGTCATGATAAGATGTTCTCAAAATTGAATGGCTCATATTTTTGGCCAGGGATGAGGACAGATGTTAAGAAATTTGTGGACAGATGCAGGATTTGTTAGCACACAAAAGGGAAAAGGCAGAACACAGGGTTATATCAACCATTACCCATACTAGAAAGGCCGTGGGACGCAGTGAGCATGGATTTTATATTGGGACTGCCAAGAACACAGAGAGGCTATGCTTCAATCTTTGTTGTAGTCGACAGATTTTCAAAAATGGCACATTTCATACCATGCTAGAAAACCAGTGACGCAACTTATATTGCAAACCTGTTTTTGAAGGAAGTCGTCAGACTTCACGGCTTACCAAGGAGTATCGTGTCTGATCGAGATACCAATTTCATAGGGCATTTCTGGAGGACGTTATGGAAAAAGCTGGGGACAAGTTTGTCTTTTAGCTCAGCGTATCATCCTCAAACGGATGGGCAGACAAAAGTCGTGAACAGAAGCTTGGGAGATTTGTTAAGAGGCTTAGTGACTGAACACCATTGTCAATGGGATCACACATTCTGCCACAGGCGGAATTTTCTTATAATGACTCGCTTAACAGAAGCACAGGGCAGAGTCCATTCCATATTGTATATGGAATGCAGCCAAGGGGATTTTCTGAATTGAAAGATGTGGAACAAACTGAATTCAGAAGTGCTAGTGCAGAGGACTTTGCAGAAGCAGTGAAGGAGCTTCACAACTGAGTCAAGGAGCGATTGTAGAGTTCAAGTCAAGAGTACAAGCGGAGAGTAGATGAACACAGGCGAGAACTTCAATTTGAAGTTGGTGATTTGATTCTTGTGCATCTGAGGAAGGAAAGGTTCTCAAGGGGAACATATAACAAACTAATGATGAAAAAGATT
The DNA here is from genome assembly GCA_009831015.1 of Picea engelmannii. Classification (NCBI taxonomy): domain Eukaryota; kingdom Viridiplantae; phylum Streptophyta; class Pinopsida; order Pinales; family Pinaceae; genus Picea; species Picea engelmannii. The sequence goes on from ML831302.1 coordinate 1,746, forward strand.
GCACCGTGCAAGGTCATAAGGAAATTTGGGGCAAACGCATATGAGATTGAATTACTCGATGGGATCGGAATCTCACCGATATTCAACGTTGCAGATTTGTACCCTTATAGAGCTAAAGGAGCAGAGAAGGAACAAAAAGAGATTCAATGGACAAAACAAATGCCTATAGCTGAAAATCCATAGATGGAAAGCATAATTGACAAGAGGATTAGCAAAAAGACCAAGAGAAAAGAATATTTTGAATACTTGGTCAAATGGAAGGGACATTCAGTTGAACATGCTAGTTGGGAAGATGAAACATAAATTCATAAGCATGGACAGACCGTGCAAGAGATCATGAACAAGAGTTCATGAAAATTTTCAAGCAAGGGAGTATGATGCAGGAGCATCGTAAGCAGCCAACCAAGCAAGCAACGTAAAAGGCGGAAGACAGCTAGAAAAGCACCAACGCACATTTTTGAAATGTTTTGAAAAACTAATGAAGCAGATATTAATGTGATAGCTGGGGAAGCGTATTTACATTTATGTCTTAGATGTTGTAAACAAATCTTGAGCATTGCTCTCATCTGTAGTATGTAAAAGCATTTATACGTAATTAATGAAAGTAGGTAGATTTGGATTCATAGATTAGACAGTTTAGAGAGTAGGAGGGAAAACGGATATAGACACCCTCACTCTTGTATTATTGTATCATTAGCACAGAAAATTGGAGGAGAGCCGTAGTAGAGAGTTGTAGAGAAGAACCCATGTACAGGAGCACTTGAGTTAATATATGAAGCTTTGACTCAACTTTCATGGTGTTATGATGCTTACTGTTTACATTTACAGAATGGTATGCTTACAGTTGTTTTATTCTCTCTGTTATGCATTTGTTATGATGCTATGCTGTGTTGAATGTATGATCTCATGTTGAATGTATGAAGTCTGAGAGTGAAGAATGAGTTTCAATTGTTTCTCTTCCTTAGAGAAATTCCTGCAAGGAGTGCAGTGAAACGTCCGCAAGGTGTGCGTTGACAAGGGTTCTGAGTTTTATCTCAGAAAGCTCAGGAAGGATACCATTGTTCTCATTTTAGCAGAAGTGCAGGTGAAGCACAAAAGCTGTGCAAGGTGTGCATAGGCTAGTTGAAGCCTTAGAATTTATCAACTAAGGTTGAAGAGTGAAAGACTGCTGTTGCCGAGAGTGCACAGAGTCGAAGAATCAAATACACAGAAGTATTTGAAAGATTGCCGCAAGGAGTGCATGCAAGAGTCCTTTTTGAGACTTAAGTTCACAATAGAAAGCTCAGGAGGATCAACGCCTTTGAAGTATTCAAAGGAAGACAAGGAGCTGAATCATCATGCAGAAGGTTAAGTTCTGGCGAAAGAACATTGGCTCGTTTCACAGAGATTCTTGAGGAAGAAATCGAACGGTCGAAATTCTCCGTGGAGAACTCGCGAAATCACGAGGACCGTAGGATCCAGAAGAGTTGCAGGGTGGATAAGGGTTGGACGAACCCATTATGTTGGTTTCAAGGATCAACGTGAACCGTTGATCGTGGTCAGCTGAGTCGTTGGATCATTTCGGCAAATCGGGGTTTGTAAGTCCGGAGTGCAAGCCAAATCCCTTGGTCACTCGAATTCCCGAATCGCGAAATGGATTATTGCGTGTGAAGGCGAGCAGTGGAATTTTCGGCAATTCGGAAGTCCGGATTTCGGTATTTCCGGGGTCCTGACGACAAGGAGTCGGGCATAGTGGAGTGAAAATCCCGAAGTCGTGAGTTGCGACAGGATTTGGCGTGAATTTTGGGATTTCGACACTTCGGGTGTCGGGAAGCAGAGGAGGTAAGGTTCTGGGATCGAGAGTTTCAAACTCCCGGTACCCGGAAGCCCGAAATAACGTGGGCCGTCGAATCAAAAGGGAGGCTACTTGCCGTTGATTTCATAGAGGTGTAATTTTCGGAATTCGGGGTTTCGAAGTGGTAGAGAAAGAACGATCGGGGGATTGTTCAAGTCCCGAAATCCGGGAAGCTTGAGCGACAGGTGGCAAGAGTCCACGTCAGAGATAGAAGACAGTAGAGTGGACAGGTGGCGTGTCTTCGTCAAATAGGCGGAGTCAATCCTCGTTGACCGTTTTGGGGTTTTGAAGGTTGAAGAACCGGGAGTCTTGCAGCCGGATTCGCGAAATGGCGAAGTCCGAAACTCCGAATCAGCGAAAAGTTGGGGAGCCAGCCTTTGCTGAATGCATCGGGGTTCGACATTTCGGTATTTTCGAAGACAAGAGGTTGGGGTTCTTTGTTCCGAAATTCCCGAAGTCGCGAAACGCGACACAACTGTGGAGGAGGATGCGGCCAAAGATTTCAACAATTCGACATTTTGGGTTTCGGAGGTTGAAGAGACAAGAAACTCGACAATAGGAATCGCGATATCGTGAAACCTGAAATCCCGATTCGGTAAAGGGCGTAATCATATTGTTGGTCAGGAGATTTGGGTTGATGCCTTGTGTTTGATCACGTGGGCATACCTATAAGGTCCTGTGGAAAACACTGTTGTGTGTGTGTGGGATTCCCTGTGGAGGAATCGAAGAGTCAATTCGACTCAGGGGCAGATTTATAACGATCCTACGCGGATCTTGGCCCGAGGGTCGGGGGTTTGCGTCATTATCAATTGGGCTTTTCAGCCTTATTGATTTCCCTTGAGTTTTTCCCTCACACTTGCAATAATTCCTCCAAAGTGGTGAAGGGCATTCTAATGGGCTTATCCTTTGGTAACTATTGTCCAGGGATGATGTAAATGACCATGTAAGACATCTTAGAAAGTTTCGCGGAATTCCCTTGAGTCACGTTAGTTTTTTTTAATTAATTAATTTTTAATTAAATTTCCCTAAGTTTGGAGGTTTAATTATTTAATTAATTAATTATTATTGAGCAAAAATTGTAAAAACTAGGTCCCTGGACTTTTGATAGGGGTATTTGTGCTCAAAAGAAATGGAATGAGCCCCCCTACATCCTTGGACCAACTTTCAGCTCAGTTGGACAACTTCTGCTATGGGTTTGTCCACCCGGAGTGTCAATCTGTCAAAAACAACAATTTTAATTGCTAAAGTCCAAACATAGCAAAAATGTAAAAATTGTCATAATGAGTTAAAAGGATGTTGTGAAGGTGGATAAAGATAGAGAGATGACTCCTAGCCTAAACCTACCCACCCAACTTGTTGTAACCTTTTCTAACCCCTTACCCCCTCACACCACTCAAACCCTCACGCCCTCCTAGGGGAGTTATGCCCCCTTGGTGATAAAATGATAGAGTTTGATTCTAGAAGGGGTGGTGGACACTCCTCATGTGGTTTACCTTCTCTCACTCCCCACGTCACCTCCTAGAGTGGATCCACTCCACTCCCCTCATTATTTCCTCTCCATTCCTTTCCTCTCCCCCAAGTGGTGCACCCTCCAAGTTGCATTACGCCCCCCCTCTTGTGGATCTCCTAGAAAAATCGTTTTTATGAGTTGGGGCCCCTTTCTCTCCCTTGGCACACATCCCCTAGCCTCCCACTACCCTCTTTGTGTAATCCCAACACTCCCTCACAAACCCTAGATGGTGGGCCCTACCCTTGGGATCTCCTCTTATGCTTGGTGGTGGACACTTGGCATTAATCCAAGAGAAGTAGGTTTGCCTCTCCAAGTATAAATATATCCCTCTCCTCACTTCTTCTTTACCATATCTTGAGCTATTGTTATGATACTTGATTTTCCACTCTCTCTCTCTCTCTCTCTTGTTCCATATTTCATCATTCTTTAGCTCTTAGGGTTTTGGAGCAAGTATTTCTCAAAGATCTATTTCTTGAGTAGTAAAGGAGAAACTTTGGAGGATTTTTGGAAGAGCAACAAGTATTTTTGTTCTTGCTACACATGAGGTAATCTTGTTTTGATTTGATATGAGGATTGCATAGGTAGATCTTGGGTAAAGTATTTTACTTGGGTAGTTTTAACAAAGAGTATTCTTGTAGATCTATATATGTTGGTTTGCTAGATAGGGTGCAAGTACTTCATCTTATTAGCATATTCAACCATATTATCTTTTGTATGCATATCATCTTGTTAGATCTTGCAGGTTTGGCTTCAAGGGCTTTATTGAGAATGCCTCAAGGAAGAGTCCTCCCTTAAGACACAGTGACACACATAAACTCCTCTTTTCTCTCTTATTTACTCATTCTCTTATTGCTGTTCATTCCATATATATTTTAGTTAGCTTAACATAGTAGATTGGTCATCTAAATCTAAATTTTTCATCAAATTTTTTTGTGAAAAATTTTTGCCCTAAAAAACAAAAGTTTTTCTTCACTTTGATTGTTGTGTGTAGCTTTTCCAGCAAGTATAGCTTGCTGGTTTTTGCAGGTTCAGATCTGGTTGAGGGGGTTATGCTACCCAAAAACATCCACACAACACTCCAAGGCCCTCCTACAAGTTGGTAGCTATTTCTCAACCTTTTATTTCAAGTTCTAGACCTTCTTGTGCATAGATCTACTTGCTTTTGCTGATTTTTTAGTTGCTCATAGCTTGGGAGGAGAATTGGTACGGCCTACCTCCCAAGTGTGAGCTTAGGGTAGCTTAGGGCAAGTGCAAATCTTTCTTTCTTCAATTTTTGAGCACTTCCTTGAGCTAGGACGTGGGGTTAGTGAGCTCCATTGCTTGTCTCTCTTGCTTGTCCTTCTTGCTTACCTTTCTCTCTTTCTTTCCAACTTATTTTAAGCTTAATAAGTGCCTACACTTTGGGAGAGGAATACCCCAAATTGTAAGGCAAGGGGTTTGATGTGCTTGTGATCTATTTATGCTTTAAAGTTTAAATATTTTAGATCTACATCTCACACACTTTAATCCTTAGCTTAAGCCCTTGGGGCATAATCAACTTACTTAGATCTATCTTGCATGTTATAGGCTACTCTAAGATTTATCTTGTTTACATGCTCTAATCCAACACACATTGAATGGTTTATGCTTTAAGGCCTAAGTAAGTGGTTGTCTTTTCATGTTATAATATCTTAAGGCCATTTCCCAACACACTAACATTAATGGTTGTTGGATGAAGTTGATAGTGTAGGCACACATCTAATCTTTCAAGCTTCTATTTTACACTTAATGCTTTGCTCTTAATGCTTTAAAACAAACATAAGATAAATGGTGAATAGCTTGAGCTTCTTCTCTTTTTTTTCCTCTTTGGCAAGTTGTCCTTGCCCTTGTGTTTTAGTATTCTTGCACAACAAGATTGATTCATGTTAATGGTTTAATCATGGTGAACTAAATCATTGTTTTGCTTGCTCTCACATAGCTTACATGTGTTAATGCTTCACTCTCATGCTTAAATAACACACTTAATAAGCTGAAGTAAGTTTCGATTTTGGCAATAATTCACCATTTTAAGGCATCATAAAATTATTAAAACACTTCAAAATACACCTAAAACTCTAACTAATTGATATATCAACTTAATAGGCTTAATAGGGTACCTTATACCACCATCTTCACCATCTAAAGCGGGGATTGAGGAGGGCAACAAAAGGTGATAGGTCGGGGACGGTCTCACGGCGCGAAGGAGCATCCTTTGCGTAAAAACTCAATTCTTTGGGCTGACTTGCGAAGCTAGGGTGGGTCTTGTTGCTTCACTTCTTGAGCATCCAACAACTATTTGGCAATCGGGGGAGGAGATTTTTGGTGAAACATCTAATAAGGGTAATAAAATATTTTCAATCTTAAGAACCCCTAACTCACTAAGTAATTCAACCTTGGGCTTAATACTTGTAATTCAATCTTACTTCTAATAATATCTTGTGGGTTAAATAACTAAGTGTTGAAGTATCATAATCATTGTGGAACACTTGAGCTTTAACTTTTAAATCTTATAAGTTTCCTTTTTCTTGTGAATGTTGATGTTGCCATTGAGGAGCAGTCCAATAGAGTAAGTGCTATTGGGGCATGCTTAGGCCTAATGTGTTGATGATGCTAATGCCTTGATCTTCTTTAAAACCTGCACATTGAAATAACGTGATTAGCTTGTTGTATTGTATCATTGCATCTCTAACATTCTTTATTGTAAGTATTGGTATCTTTATTCTTTTGTAAGTAACTTGTAATTCTATTGTAACGAAACACCCTTACACTTAGTTGACCCCTTGCCCAACCTTAGGCACTAACCCTTGCGTCTTGCATTGTTGCCTTAGCATCATAGGCTAGACTCCCCTAAACCTTAACTAATTAAAAACAACTCCTAGAGCTTAACTCTAATCTTATCTATAAACTAGGGTCTACCCCCCTTGACTTCCCTAGGAGTAAGCCTAGACGGAAGAGGTTCAAGCCAAAGTGACAGCATGGGCTTTGAACCTAGGCATTGTGCCTCCAAGAACACACTAAGTGAGCAAGACTTGGCTCACGTTTGCAAGTGTGTATAAGTACGACAACAGGTTCCTCATCATGTACCTCATCTACATGATTTCTTTTTGATTTGCAAAAAGCTCCATCTTCATCAAAGATAACATCTCTGCTGATCTCAATCTTTTTGTATCCAGGGACAGATACTCTATATGCCTTTGATGTTTCATTGTATTCGACAAATATACCCTTCTGACCTGAAGGATCCAACTTTGTCCTTTTGTTCTTGGGAATATGAATATACACTGGACAACCAAATATCCTTAGGTGACTAACCTCTAGAACTTTTCCAGAAAACACTTCTTCTGGAGTTTTGTTTTCAAGAACTTTATGAGGACTTCTGTTCTGTACATATACAATAGTCCTTGTTGCTTCTGCCCAAAGGTACATTGATAAGTCCTGATCATGAATCATGGCTTTAACTGCTTCCATAACTGATCGGTTCTTTCTTTCTGCAACACCATTTTGCTGAGGATTGTATGGAGTAGAAATCTCCCTCTTAATCCCAACTTCTCTACAAAATTCCTTGAATTCACCAGATGTGAATTTTCCTCCGTTATCAGATCTTAAAACCTTTATTGTTCTCTCGGAAAGATTTTCAATAAGAGCTTTAAATTCCTTAAACTTACTAAAGACTTCATCTTTATTAGTTAAGAAATAAATCCAAGATTTGCGAGAAAAGTCATCAATAAAAGAAACATAGTAAACATACCCGCTGAGTGAAGTGGCTGATATAGGTCCACAGACATCTGAATGAATTAGATCCAGAACTCCTTTTGCTTTATTGTCACTACTTGGAAAAGGCTTTTTCAAGTTCTTTCCTTGTGCACATCCTTTGCACACACCATCGTGCAACACTTGAATTTCTGGAAGGCCTTTCACCATCTTGCTGACAACTGGCAAGGCTTTATAGTGAATATGAACGAACCTTCTATGCCATAGTTCACATGGGTTTATAGTACTGTGTACTAAGGCTTGATCTGTCTTTCCTTTTAACTTGTATAACCCATCTTCATGTATACCAATTATAATAACATCATCAATATCCTTTCCTCTTGGCCACATAAGAACTTGGCCATCGACAAAAGCTACTCAGAATCCTTTCTCTTCCAATCCTGAAATAAATAGGAGGTTCTTTTGCAGACCAGGTACATATAAAACATTTTCCATTTTCAAATGTTTTCCTGAATCTAAGCTGTAAAAAGCATTCCCTGTGCCCTTAATAGGATAGGAAGAGTTATCACCCAGTCTCACCTGATGAGAAGAATCTTTCTTAGTYAGATTTGAAAGAGAGTYTTTAAAACYAGTCATGTGCCTGGAGGCACCACTATCCACAAGCCATGTTTCATCATYATAATTTACTRAATTAGTAAGAGYTGCCACCAAAACATACTCKTCATYTGAATCTTCTTTTCTTTCTCTCTTGAAAACAGGTTCATCATCTTCAACAATATGAGCATGATGTCTTTTGTTTTTCCTCCTTTCTTTGACCTCTTTTATGAGAGGACAATCTCTGGCAAGATGTCCCAACTTTTCACAACAAAACCATTTGAGTTTAGAATATTCTCTCTTACCAAATCTAATAATTCTCTGTAGAAATGGCTTCTTTCAGGGAAGCTCTGATACCATGTTGAAAAACTGATGCATGTAGGTAAATTTAAAAATTTACAGCATACAACCAACATACTAATACATCTTGCATATATCAGGATCACTGAAAGTGAGACAATCACAGAGAGAACGCAAGTATACCCTGGGAAACCCTCTTGGGGTAGAAAACTCAGCCAAAACTTCTCTTTAGATTCTTCAACAAAGTACAATACTAGTACAAGACTTTAGAGTAACTAGCTAGGACTTAGAGGTCTGAAACAATACCTCTATTTCAACACTTACAAACTTCACAAATAGCTGAACTAACACTTATAGTAACAACTTGACAAACTCACCAAAAGATAACTGACTTTCCTTCTTGCTGTAGCAGAGTTATGGCAGCTTTAACATAGTATTTGTAGCAGCCTTATATCAGCAAGGAACTGTTATCGCTCAGTTTGTAGTCTAGGTTAGGCAGCTTAAAAGTAAAAGTCAAACTAGCGTAACAGGAGCTTCCCCACCAATTGTCACCTTGCTAGGGGGCTCTTTCTATTCAGGGTGGCTAATCCCAAGGGAGACGTCCCTAGTAATTTGGGGTATTGAAAGGAAAAGGATTAAGGGATTAAGGCTCAAGAGGTTTAAATAGGTTTTCCCTTCACAGATTACTGCCAGAAAGATAGTCACAGAGAAGATAAACCACAGTAGAAGCACCTGTTTTCAAGACAAGACAACAATAAAACTAATACATGCAAAAGTGGTTAATGCTTCAATTGTCAATGACTATCAATATGTAATACACATGAGCATAAATAATAGTAATTATTGACGAAGTCAATGATTGCAATAATGGCTTATAATACGAAGTCAAGGAAAGAATCGACAAAGGTTTAGCAAATGACTAGCAAACCATCAAGGGAAAGTTGAAAAATTGATTGGAGCTAGCATTACCCAACCAACCCTTGGAGTCAAGGGTTTGCCCAGGAGGAAACTCAACATGAAAAAGGTACTTCCCAACTACACCTTTAATGAAAAGGCACGGTAAAGTAATAACAGGTGGTTGGGGTGAAAAGTCATGAGAAACCTTCTTTAGGCAAACAATGTCCTTACTTGTATTAAAATCTGAGCACAGCGGTGGCTGGCAATCATCTTCATGAAAAGAGTCCAAATGCTCAGAAGGGTACTCATAAAAAATCTCAAGGTAAGACTGAAAATCATCAGAAAAATGAGGTACTAGGTCATCCTTGGTTTTTTGAAAGGTACAAGTAAAAACCTCATCTCCTTGTTGCCATTGGTCGGAAGTAATCTATTGTGACAATTGTAAGGGAAACAACTGGAAACGACCCTCAGTGTCATAGATGGGATCCAGGTCATAACCAACTATATCCCACCTACGTCTCCCAACATGTATGAACTCATCAATTTTATCAACAGTGTCACTATCTGTGTCATAGCATGCAGGATTTGAAAATTCATCCTCCTCCTCCTTTTCATCACAAGGCAAAGCATCATCATAAATTAGGAGAGGATGGTAACTCACTGTTTCTTGTTGCACAGGAACTTCGAGGACTTTGGTGTTTCTGGCATGCATTATGGTCTCATCCTCGGGGATTACTCCTCCTTCTTCAATTGGAAGGCCTATTTCTTTGATTGCACAGCAAGGACCATCAACTTTGTTCAAAGCTTTCTTTTCCTCTTCATCTTTTGAATCAAGGGATACAATATCATTAGAATTTTGAAGTGGAAAGTATCTAACCTCATCTTCACTTTGCTGTACAGGAGAAACAGGTTCTTGGATGACTTCATCAGCGGGAGGAGCACAGGTGGACACTTCATCATCTTGCTCAAGTTCTTGCTCCTTAATCACGTCCTCACTCTGCTGATTGAAAACTCGTTCCCTTCTCTCCTGTGGATTTTCGACAAAGGTTCCAGAGGAAACTAGTTTTACCAAGCTGAGAGTGTCCATGGCATCGGTCTTGGTCATGAAAAGACTCTTTTCAATTTGAATGGCCATGTCATGAGCTTCTACAAATGTTTTTGGCTTTTTCTTATTTAGAAGGAAGCTCAAATGTCCCTGAAGTCCATTAGTATAGAGGTAGACGAGGTATTTGTCTTCAGGACGATGGCCTCGAGGAATCTGGTAAAGCACCTTCTGGAACCTAGCACAGAAAGCTCTGACAATCTTAGACTCTGTTTGTTTTATGCCTTCAAGCTCTTTCAACAATGATTGTATATCTTCCATTTTCATGGTCCACTTCACAAGGAAAACTTCTTCAAAAAGGTCCATAGAAGTGATGCTGGTAGCTGGAAGGTTATCGTACCATCTTCTGGCCTCTCCATGTAGGGAGGCAGAGAAGAGTTTCATCACCAAGTCTTCAGCCTCGTCGCTGATAGGGAAGGATTGAAAGAAATCCCAAAATCTTCTCATGTGAGACTCGAGACACTCTCCATTGATGCCAGCAAATCGAGGGAGGAAAAACTCATAGCGAGGAGGCATTTTTTTGGGATATCCTGGGATTTTACTCATATCTAAAGGTCTGTAGTTTCCTGGGTCCCATTGTGAAGTCATTGTTGGCTTCGTCATCAGTGGAGTCGCCAGATAGTTTTCTTGAAACTATCAAAGAACAGGGGGAAAAAGTCTGTAGTGGAGTCGCCAGGTAAGCTTGCAAGAAAAGGTCTCTGAGGCAAGGCTTACCAAAGGTTTTGTCGTTGAGGAAGATTGACTTAGTGTTCCCCGGCAATGGCGCCAAAATGTTATCGCTCAGTTTGTAGTCTAGGTTAGGTAGCTTAAAAGTAAAAGTCAAACTAGCGTAACAGGAGCTTCCCCACCCACTGTCACCTCGATGGGGGGATCTTTCTATTCAGGGTGGCTAATCCCAAGGGAGACGTCCCTAGTAATCTGGGGTATTGAAAGGAAAAGGATTAAGGGATTAAGGCTCAAGAGGTTTAAATAGGTTTTCCCTTCACAGATTACTGCCAGAAAGATAGTCACAGAGAAGATAAACCACAGTAGAAGCACCTGTTTGCGAGACAAGACAACAATAAAACTAATACATGCAAAAGTATTTAATGCTTCAGTTGTCAATGACTATCAATATGTAATACACATGAGCATAAATAATAGTAATTATTGACGAAGTCAATGATTGCAATAATGGCTTATAATACTACTTCTTCAATAAATACAAATCAAATATAGATAATCAACAATTGAATTAACACAAAGTTCTAGATATCATTTAATGCTCACATATAAAAGGTTGTTGCGTCACTATACTAAGGGTGATGTCAGCTTAGTTCTAATGTTAGTTTGATAGGCAATGAAGTGGACGTTTTGCAAAATAAGCCAATGAAATTTACCTACACATCAAAGTCTATCTCTTGATGACTTAGCCGCAACTTTTATATTATCCAAGAGATCAAAATAGGCATGACGTCATCAACTAATTAGGGTTAGTAAGTCGCTAGGGTTAGTTAGGGTTTCAAATTTTGGAAGTTTGAAAGGTTGTTTTAACACAATTGACTCAACGTTAGAGTTCTAGACTAGTGCGTTAGGGTAAATGGAGTCAAGGAGCAAGGCTAAACTCTCGGGAGAATCTAAATTCAAGGACAAGAAGGTTAGGCTTTCTAGTGCTGCAATGGCAGGGCCACAAAGTCAAAACCCTAAGGGGAGGAGGCTCATTCCGGTGTTGCTTAAGCAAGGCCTCATGCTCCTCCCTCTTTCCTTAAAACTCTTTGGCAAAAACGACTAGCTTCAAAACATAAATCTAGGGATGAAAAGTGTTGTAGGGCCAAGGCTTTTCAAACCCTAAGAGTCAAACCCTAGGTGTAAAATCAATTAGGCCTAGGACGTCTTCTTTCTTCAATCTATGTTTGAAAACTAACTCAGAAGAAGGAGAATTAGTGTAGCAATGGCTAGGCTATATTCTCCTTAATCAAATGGCTAAACAAGTTTCCTATCATGGGGACATGAAGCAAGGACCTACTTGTGTGCTTGCTCCCTAGGGTTTCAATGATTAAGCAAAATAGCAACAATGTAA
>ML831302.1:31070-46242 GCA_009831015.1 Picea engelmannii
ATTGATTTCTATTATCTGAAATATGACAAAGTGAGGTGAACAAAGAAACATACAGTCTCTATACCAGAAGTCTCTGCAGCCTAAAGCCTAAAGCAAAATAGATTAAAACATAGGTGGATAAAAAAAAGGTAGTTAACCAAAGGGACGATCACCAACTTCCCAAAAGGTTTAGTAAAACTAAAAGTTCAATGAAAAACTCTGGAACTCTTTCTGGAATACAGAAATCCCCATTGATAAATGAAAAATGAGATACTAAAAAGATTGTACCTGAAACAAATGTATAAAATTTATAAAAGACAAATGTAAAAAATTTAAATTGAAATAAACTGAAATAAAATTTAATTCTAAATCATATAGCTACAGCCTCTAGAGTCTAACCTGTAGCCTGACCACTGTTGGCGCCCACTGTCGGTGTAGCTGAGTGCGCCTGGCTGTTGGCTCCCACTGTCGGTGTAGCTGAGTGCGCCTGGGCCCTGACTGTTGGCAGATTGTTCCCTGCTGAGTGCGTGTGCTGAGTGCTGAGTGGGCTGACTGGAAACCGACCCAAACTTCAAGCTTCCAAACCTCACTAAAAGCCAACGCTTGTTTTATCTTGTCGGAAGTGGGGTAGGGGCAGTCTTATATAAAAATCCTGTGACCAAAACCCTAAACTATTACCAAAAACCTAAAAATAAGTTGAAATTTTTTTTGGATCCGCGAGTGTGGGGACAGCAAAAATCGGGATCCGTTTCCTTAGCGTGGGATCCGTTTCTGACTTTTGGGATCTGTTTCTAATTTTTCGGATCCGTTTCCTTTGCAAACGGAACCGCTGTGCTGGCGGATCCTGGCCGATTCTAGACGGATCTGCGGATCCGACGACAAGGAGGGGCGGATCCTGTAACATAGATGTTAGTTGGATCAACAAGTTAAGCTTGCTGTCCCTAATTTGCAGCAATAGATGACAGTATAAATCAGCAGGAAAAAGATACTATAAGCCGCTCAATAAATGATTAGGATCAAGTAGAAAAAACAAGCGAAAAACTAGCAGTTGACTAGCTAAACTCAAGGTGAAAGAATTAGTACTCTTAGCATAAAAGATAAGGCTGTTGTAAACACTTGTCTGCAACAAATTATATCAGCTTTATGGCTGTAACATTCAATGTATTACAGTAAGAAAATCAGCCACTAGAATCCCCTCAAAATTTGCTAGAAAGTGCGCTAGGACAAGTAGAGTAAGTGTGCAAAATTTGAGCCAAAACCAATGGTTGAATAAAGAGTTATTTGAGCAAGTATGTTAGGGTTTCTGCAGCTCTAATGGCTGAAGATGCAAATTTGTCACAAAAACAATAAGCAACCCTTAGATGAGGATGCCCTAGTGGTTGTGAGGTGCCCAAGGCACAAGGAAGACAAGCCACTTTTGGAGTCACAAGGAGCTTAGAGAAGCTACCTCTTTGGGGGTGTAAGCCCTTTTACTTCTCAAGGCAAGTTTCTCTAAGCTAGGGTTTAAGCTAAGAGGGTGTATGCCCTTATACTTCTCTTAGCAAACCCTTGATCAATGAGATGAAGCAAATAACAATGGTGAAAGCTATGGTGGGGGTGTATGCCCTTATACTTCCCACCTAGCTCCTAGCATAAAACACTTGAACTTGAAATAATGATAACATAATAGTAGAAAACCATACCAAGATCAAGAGAAATACCAAGACAAATCACCACAAGAGCTAGAAATGCATCATCCAAAGCTAGCGCCAAGCCTTCTTCCACCAACCATTCATAAAATCAACCATAAACAAGTGTACAACAACTAAAATAGCCAAGGAAGCTGAAATTTCAGACCAAGTCCTCTTGTGAGAGGAAAGTTATTGTTTCAAATGAGATCTTATGATCTTTATTTATACAAAAATTAGCCAACACGACTTGTCCACAAAATAAGGAGTAAAACACAAGACTAGGGGTCAACAACCCTAATCTTGCCCCCTTAACACAATAATATTAAACAATTCTCTTAAAATTTCATCTTTTGCACAAATTAAACCCTAATCTAGGCTGACGTCACCCCTTTAGGGGACATTTTTTGCCACTTTGGGGAAAACGTTGGTGTTGGAGAAGTATGGAAGGGCCTCCCAAGGCCATGTATCAAGCATCTAGGTGATCTCATCATGGTGAAGACTCTTCTCCTCAAAACGTTCAAGTGCAAATGAGTGGCACCTCCCCACCAAGCCCTAGCCCCCATAGTCCTGACGTCATGCTAAAAATGTGACGTTTTGCCCCTCCTGGGCAAATTGTTTGGCAAACAATGGGTGGGCTAGGTCGTCCAAGTCATCATCAGGGCCGTCCAAGTTATCTTTGTCTCATCTGGCATGCAGGCCCCTGGTATCCAACCTGTGGGCTTGTAGCCCTATGGAAGCCCAAGCTAAGCTTGTTCTCCCAAAACTGTCCACCAGCTAGGTCCTGCAAAAACAAATGGACATGCCCTCCAAGGATCTCATGTCATAACATCATGATAAGTGGATCCAATCAATAAACAAGCCATCGAAGCATGTGCATCAAAGATCACCATATCAAACAATTAACAATTCAAAGACACTATGCGACTTGTCAAGCTTAAGTATGGGAGGGTTGACGAGGTGTCCTATTGGGAATATATTGCCCTAGGTCAAGGAGAGCCTCCAGGAGGTCCCTCTCTAAGCCATGTAAAGTGTATGAGGTGGATGGGGTCAAGACTCAATGTGTATAGGGCTCATGACATACTAGGGGTTGTAGTGTCTCATTCATGGGTGCCTTTGTAGAGGGTGTGTGGTTCCTTCGTCCACAATGCATTTTTTCCAAGCCCTTTATTTTTCTTTTATCTTTCTTTCTTTATATTTTCTTTAACACAAGAAGAGGTTGAAGGTCACTACCCTGGCGGGGTGACCAGATGGTGGCAATGTCACCCACAAATGCCTAATGGAAATGAGAAGGCTGGCTCGTGATGAGACCCCCTTTCTCTCAGCCATGCAACTGAGAGTCACTGCCCTGGTTTGGTGACCAGATAATGACAATGTCATACCACTAGATATCCATGGACATGATAGGTCGGCTCGTGATGAGACCTCCTATCCTTCAATCTACCTTTCAGGCATTTCTTTGTTATATTATGGGTCCCCTTTTATTCAAAGATAAGTGTTTTATTGCTTTCTTGGGTGATCCCTGGGTGAAGCATCTTGAAGGTTCATACCCTGGTTGCCGAACGGTTCCCCCCCCCGGTTCGGACCCCCGAACCGCGCTCTGAGCGGGAGCGTCCCGGAACCGCGCTCCAAGCATGAGCGTCCCAGAACCGCGCTCCCCCACACACTCCCGAACCTCGCTATCGACCTCTCCCCCACGCTCCCGACCATTTGTGGAACCTCCACGCTCCCCCGCGCTCCTGAGTCACTTCTGGGCCGCTCCCGAACTTACAACCTGCGCTCCCTCCACACTCCGGACCGCGCTCCCAGAACGCTCCCGAACCCACGCGGACGCTCCTTCAAAAATGGCCACAAAAAGCTCATTTTTTTGGTTTTTTTTTTTTTTTTACTTAAATTTTTTTCCATAATTTTTTGTACATTGACTAACATGTTTTGCAGGGTCTTCCAAAATCTTTTTGGGCATCTTTTACCCCAATTAAATTGCTGTTTTTTCAAGTTTAGCGATCAGACAAAGGGAAACTCTATCTATTTTTCGAAGATTGGGAGCTTCTAGGACCCTCAGAAGTACCTTGTACTTTAATAAATCATTTTAAAAGCTTGTAAACCTCATTGATCCATCTTTATAAGGATTACAAGTCTCCCAAGAAAGAGACCATTGTAACCGAAGCAATAAAAGAGTGGGCTACACAACGCCCAGTTTTCTTTCCCCCTAGGGGGCATTTGTGTATTGTGGTGTGCTTGTTTATTTTGCTTCAAGTCTTTGAAATTTTGCAATTCATCACCTAAGGAAAGATAAAATTTATGTATGTAAAAAAGTCTAAGTCTAGTATGTATTTGTATTTGTAAAATGTATTTCAATTTCTTACTTCGTATGTGTAATTGTTAGCAGCTAGATGGTTGATGCTTGAATGATTATTCATTAATGTACTGTGTAAGATTCATGGAATGATGGATAATATGGAATTTAGATGGCATTTCATATATTGGAAGCATCACAAACATACATGTTTCATAAATTTTGCATCTAGTTTGGCATTCTACATGTTTTATTTTGAATATATATATATATATATATATAAACGCTCCGGAGACGCTTCACTCCTGACCTTTTTTTGAAAAATGCACTCCCACGCTCCCGCTTCCCGCTCCCGCTTCCCGCTCCCGCTCCCACTTCCCTCCCACGCTTTGGCAACATTGGTTCATACATGGCTTTTATCGTTTACCCAACACCAATCTCTCTAGGGCTTTAGCCCCTTCTTCCGATAGAATGAGGGACAACCCTCTCTTGGGTCAATACATCGTAAAATCCCAAGAGATAAGGAAACAGTGGGGACTAATGATGGAAAATGGTAAGTATGGTCGGGAATGGTACAATGTCTAATTAAGGGATTTCCTAGTAGCAAACCCATTCCCAAAGAAGACCACTTACTAGGGCACAATGACAACCACCAAGGTGAAGCAGGGGAAAAGGCATGATGTCCAAGCACATATCATGAAATCTAGAGCAATCTAAGATACAACATAATCAAACGACTTAGGTATTGAAATAATGGTCACCATAAGACTAACTTGTACCTCATGGAGTAAGGTCCATTGCCTTACGGAAGCCAATTGGTGTGGTGGATGCCATCCGTAAACCTGTGACCATTTGTGGTGGTGAGTGGGTGTTCCATCTGTGCAATGCGTACTGCTGGTCTCTTGGCACTCCATATCTGCAACCTGAGGGCTTCGAGACATCATCTCCTTAGTTATCCACAAAATGGGGATAACAGTGGCACCCAATAAATCATATGCTGAAGAAAACTCCACAAAAATGGCATAGGCAAGGTGCCCTGGGCCTATCAATGAGATCCCAATAGGTTTTGGCCACCAAAACCCCTTCCTCACTCCAGATCGAAGATCTTCCCTTGAACCAATGCGCCCTTCTACTGGAGAACACTAAGAACTGCGTAGTCCTTCTTCCTTCACTGACTGAGTAACCTGTAAGATGTTGTAGAATGGTGGGGGAGGAATATTGCACCTCCACGATCAAGCTTGGATCAGGATAGGTGGGATCTTTCATCACCGAGATGATCTCTAGGGTTTGTTATCCCAAAACCCTCAAAACGTCTTTGGCTCTAGAGCTCAAGAATGTAAAAGTAATAATATCCCGAATGATGAGAGGTGCGCCCTCCTTTTCCTTTTATACCCATGATCTATTTCTCTATTGAGTTAGTTGACCACCTCTTGGGGTTAGCTTCTTGTTTTCCTCACGTGGTCTTTTCGTTCATTTTCTTTACCCTTTCTCCCCAAAGTCAACTTAAAATTATAACATTGTGCTTAGGTAGTACTTTGGGTCTCATGGTCCCCATGATTCATGAGACTATAGTCTAGTGGGGACAACTAGACTACTAATTCTCTCACAACCTCTTTATCAAGAGGTGGGGGACATTACAGTCTCCCCTATTGGAAATTGCTTTCCCACAAGCAATTCTGACCCTGCCTCTTGAAGAACCTTTTCATTTTCCCAAGTAGCATCTTCTATGGGTAAGTTCTTCCATTTGATCAAGTATTCTCTAATGCTCCTCTTCCTTAGCCTCTTCTCCCTTACTTCTAGCACTTCCTCCGGTATCAGTATCAACTGCCCCTCCTCATCCAAGGGAGGTAGTTCCTCAATAGGAATGATGTGTTTCCCTATGGCTCTTTTTAAGCAGGATACATGAAAGACATTGTGTATCTTACTTCTTGGGGGCAAATCAAGCTCATATGCCACGACCCCTACCTTTCTTTTTGCCTTGTATGGTCCAAAGAAGCGAGGTTGGAGCTTGTCTGTGCCACTCCTCTTAATAGGGGCTTGTCTATAGGGATGGAGCCTTAAGTATACCAAGTCACCAACCTCAAATGTGTGCTCCACTCCGTGCTTATCTGCTTGTACCTTTTGCTGATTCTGTGCCCTTTGCAAGTGGTCTTTAAGCTCTCTGAGTATATCTTGACTCTACTGAATCCAATCCTATACCATAGGAGCTCTACTGTCACCGAAGACAATCTCCACAAAGGTGAGTGGATCATAGTTGTATAAGGCCCTGAAGGGTGACATACCAATAGACATGTGATAGGTGGTGTTATAACAATACTCACCCAAATGAAGCCACTTAACCCATGCCTTCTGTTGCCTTGAAACATAATTCCGAAGGTAGCCTTCAACCCACTTGTTGACTATCTCGGTTTAGCCATCATTTTGATGGTGATAGCTAGTACTGGGGATCAAAGCTGTACTTACCAACCTGAATAACTCCTGCCAAAAGGTGCTCATGAAGCTGCTGTCCCTGTCACTCACTATGTTTTTGGGTAAACCATGGAACCTGAAGATCTCTCTAAAGAACAAATCCTTGCCCTGGACCTTGGGCAATCCTGTGATGAAATCCATTGATATATTTTCCCATTTGTGCTCTGGAATGGGGAGTGGTTACAATAAGCCTGCTGGATGAGTGTGTTGATTGTTGTTCTGCTGACAAGTGGAGCATTCCTTGATATGGCGCATCAGATCCTCCTTCATGCCCTTCCATGCGAACCTCTCCCTTATTTGCTTGTATGTTTTGACAAACCCCTGATGCCTTGCCAATTGTGAGTCATGACATGCTTGTAATACTCGTGTTTTGAAGGTTGACTCGTGAACCAAGAAGATTCGACCCTTGTTGTATATGATGTCATCCACCATCCAGAAGTTATCACCCTGTATCTGCCCATCCATCAACTCACAAGCAAACCTGTTTTTAGAATATTCCACCAAAAGGTGTGCCTTCCAGTCAACTGAAATATCTGTCATAGCATAAACTAAAGGTGTTCTGGATAAAGCATCAACCACTACATTATTTTTCCCTTTGACAAATTCAATGTCAAAGTCACAGGCTTGGATCTTGCTAACCCATTTTTGTTGTCTTTCATTTAGGTCCTTTTGGTTCAAAAAGTACTTGAAGCTATTGTGATCTGTCCTCACAACAAATTTGGCCCCAACTAAGTATTGTTTGAATTTAGCCAATGCATGCATGATGGCTAACATTTCTTTGTCATAAATGGTGTATAGAAGTTCAGGGCCCCTCTGTTTTCGGCTCTCATAGGCAATCAAGTGCCTATTCTGCATAAGTACTCCTCCAATGCCCTCACCTGAGGCATCACAGTCCAATATGAAGGGTTGTCCGAAATCTGGTAAAGAAAGTACCGGACAAGTGCTCATTACCTTCTTCATTTTGTCAAAAGTCATCTGTGCCTCTTGACTCCATTTAAATGCGCCTTTTTCTGGTCAAATCTGTCAAGGGTGTGCAAAGCTGAGAGAAGCCTTTGACAAACCTCCTGTAGTAATAACAGATGCCAAGGAATCCCTTCAACATAGTAAGAGTCTTGGGTGTTGGCCAATCAAGTATGGCTTGTACCTTTTCTTGGTGCACCTGTACTCCTTTCACTCCAATGATGTGTCCCAAATAAAGAACTTATGTCATCCCAAATTCACATTTGGACTCTTTAGCATATAAGGATTGGCCTTCCATGATGCCCAAGATCTGATCTACATGCTGAAGATGATCCTCCCAAGTTTTGCTATAAATCAACAAGTCATCAAAGAAGACTAAGCGAAACTTCCTTAATTGCTTGTTGAAGACATGATTCATGCAAGATAGGAAGGTGGCTGGCGCATTAGTTAGCCCAAAGGGCATAACCAAAAACTCATAGTGACCATAATGACATTTGAAGGTTGTTTTGGGCACATCTTGCTCTGTCATTTTGCTCTGATGATAACCAGAGCGCAAGTCCATTTTGGTGAAGTAGACAACCCCATGAAGGTCATCCAATAGCTCATTTATCCTAGGGATGGGGTATCTTTTCTTGATATTCTTTTTGTTCAATGCCCTGTAATCAATGCACATGCGCATAGTCCCATCTTTCTTCTTTACCAATACCACCGAAGATGCAAAAGGACTAGAACTTGGTCTAATGTGGCCCATGTGTAAAAGTTCTTTGATAGCCTTTTCAATTTCATCCTTATACCTTTTTGCGTGTCTATAAGGAGTAGTAATGAAAGGTTTTGCTCCTTCTTCCAATTATATGATATGCTCAAATCCCCTATCTGGTGGTGCTCCTGGAGGAATAGGTTCAAAAACCTTGCTGTGACTGTCAATGATTTTTTGAATGTCTTGAGAGTAATGAGGATGTCCCTTCTTATCCGCCTGAACTGTTATTTTGCATTCTGCTGCATATACAATGTCTTCTCTCCTAAAATGGTCTCCATGCGCTTTTCTGTCACTACTCTAGGTGTATTACCTGTCATTCCTTTGAGTATCACCTTTTTCCCACTCTCTTCAATGAAGGACATATCCATGGTTTTGTAGTTGGTAGTGATAGGTCCCAATGTACTAAGCCACTGAACTCCCAAGATGATGTTAGTATTTGGTAGGTCCATCACATAAACATCCTGTGCCAAGTCATGCCTGCCCAAAGTAAGTTTCATACCTGGAATATACCTATCACAAGGCATGGTGTGCTCTCCTGCTACCTCCACACGAAATCCTTCAAACTCAATTGTAGGTATATGCCTTCTTTTCAATAAGGCTGAGTCAATGAAGTTGTGTGAAGCTCCCCCATCAATGAGTACTGAAACCTTTTGTCCCGAAAGCACTCCTCTCATCCTGAAGGTATTGAATTTTGACACCCCACTGATGGATGCTATTGTAACTTTCTTATCTGTTGCAAGGACGAAACCTGCTTCTTGCTCTTATTCATTCTCTGTAGAGTCCAATCTAGGTGGATTTGCTTCCATGTTCTGGATGTGGCCGAAATTTTCTTCTTCCTCGTCATAAAAAATCACTTCAATATAGTGAGCCTTGCCTTTACCCATGCATTTGTGCCGTGGATCCCAAGGTTCTTTGCATGTGAAGCAAAGTTGTTTCCTTCTCAATTTTCTCCTAGTAGCCTCATCCATCCTGCGTTTTCCTCTGTCAACCCCTCTTTGATCTCTTCCCCCTTGGTTTATGGGTGGTCTAGGGGAAAACTTAGTTTTTGCTCCCATCAAGTCCCTAGTCCTCCTGTAAGTTGGAAGGCTTAAAAGCCTTGATCCAACCCCTTAGGGGTTCCATCAACCCCTCAATAAAGAGCATCATTAGTCTCGCTTGAGACACATCTGACACCATCACAATGACCCTCTGAAACTCCTCTATGTAACTCCCTAGTGACCCAGTTTGCTTGAGTTGTGTGAGTTCCTTGAAATGTAGCTTTGGATCTCCCTGATCAAGTCTGTCCATAAGTCTCTGAGTGAACTCTGTGTAAGCAGTGATCTGGTTATGACTCAAAATAGTCAAACCATGATACCACTAGTCATGAGCTTTGCCCTCCAAGTACATGGTGGAAAACTTGATGGCATCCATCTCCCTCATGTGGTTAAGTTGTAAATAGGTATCTAACTTTTGCACCCGAGCTTGCACTGTCACCTTGGAAGACCCATCAAAGTATAGAATCTCCATCTTACTTGCCCTGCGCTCCAACTCATGGTTGTTCCTGTGATAGTTTTTGGGTTTATCCCTGAATTTGATACCACAATATTGGTTCAATGTAACCTATCTCCTGAATCCTGCACTCAATGCTTCATATTCCCTAGCATATTCGTCAAAGTTGTCTTCTATTTAATTGAAGTGGCTATCCTGTGGCTGGCCATCCAAGAATGTAGGCATATGGGGTCTAGGGGTAACTCTACTATGTGTTGGCCCCTTGGAAGTCCCCCCTCCAAAGTTCTGTCCCTCTGTATGGTAGTAAAGATCCTTCTTAAGATAAGGTCTAGTTCCCCCATGAGAACCACTGGCTTCCTTGTTTGCATAAATGATTGGGCCATTCCCACCATGTGTCATTTGCATCAGGAGTTGCACAATTTTTTCCTAGTTAGCATTTATTTTTTCCAGAGTCTCCTTCATTTCAACCTGTCCCCTGTGCATTGTTTCCTGGTTCTCCTATCGATGGCGCTCTAGTGTAAACTGTGTATGATCTATGGAGCTTTTTAGATCCTTTGCTAAACCTGCTAAGACTCGTGGCTCACTGTCCTCACATGAACCTTCCATTTATGCCTCTGGTTCACCTGTCTGTGTTTTGCGCCTTCCCATATAGATACCACTGAACTTCTGCATGCGCTAATCCCCACAAGCTGGGAGGATTTAACGCTCTGATACCACTGTAATGTTCCCAAGGTAATTTTTTGCCCGGAACCAAGGGTTCTTTAACTGTTTGTTTATTGTTTCAATGTGTTTTATGGGTTTGCTTCATCAAGTTGCGCATTGACGGTTTATACTTGGAAGATCATAGCATGGAGATATAGATCTGAGCATATAACATAAGAAAATGACAAGATACAAGCAAAGAATACCAATATAGAGCCAACAACTTCAGATCTGACCTTTATTTAGATGATAGAGTGATCCTGATACAATAGATCTATAGATTTGGGAGAATACAAGAAGAATAACCAAGCTGGAATAATAGCTGCTCCAACAAGCTCCAAAACTGAAGATAATAGCCTCCAAAGGCACCACAATCAACTGGTGAAAGGGACAAGATTAATGTCTTTCCCTTCTATAGCTGGAAACCCCCTCATTGGCTGAGTTGCGCACTTCTCTATGGCTGTAGATGACCAAGATTTTGGCCTCCTTCCTTTAGGCCTCCAAAACCCTCCATTAAATCACTTTATTAATTAATTAACCATTTTACCTCTAAAAAGTGATTTATCCATTCTTATGACTTCTCCATTCACTGAAAGTCACTTCTCATCATCTTATCCCGTAGTGCTCTCCCTCCCGATTCTGATGAGCTATTACACTAAGAGGTTTCTACAAGTATTATGCCCAATATGACCGTCTTAGTGAATTTAAATAAAATATGACTCATAATAACTCAAAATTACAGAAATCGTCGGAATGCAACGAAACCAAAGCCAAGCTGTGCGGAGTGGATCATGATGATGAAATATGATGAACGATGCAAGTCAGGCCCAATAAAACCCCTCAATATCTCCTGAACTCTCTGCCACCCCTATCTGGCTACTCTAGTAGGCATAACACTCTGTAATGTGATAATGTCCAAAAATGGGGACATTACAGTTTTGACAAACCCCTAATGCCCTGCCAATGGTGAATCATGATATGCATGTAATACTCGTGTTTTGAATGTTGACTCGGTAATCAAGAAGATTCGACCCCTGTAGTATATGATGTCATCCACAATTTTGAAGTTATTATCCTGTACCTGCCCATCCATCAACTCACAAGCAAACCTGTTTTTAGAATATTCCACCAAAACATGTGCCTTCCAGTCAACTGAAATATTTGTCATGGCATAGAGTGAAGGTCTCCTTGATAAAGCATCGACCACCACATTTTTTTCGCCTTGACAAATTCAATGTCAAAGTCATAGGCTTGGATCTTGCTAACCCATTTTTGCTGTCTTTCATTTAGGTCCTTTTGGTCCAAAAAGTATTTGAGACTATTGTGATCTGTCCTTACAACAAACCTTGCCCCAACTAAGTATTGTCTGAATTTAGCCAATGCATGCATAATGGCTAACATCTCTTTGTCATAAATAGTGTATAAAAGTTTAGGGCCCCTCAATTTTCGGCTCTCATAGGCAATGGGGTGCATATTTTGCATAAGTACTGCTCCAATGCCCTCCCCCGAGGCATCACACTCCAATATGAAGGGATGCGCGAAATTTGGTAAAGAAAGTACTGGACAAGTGCTCATTACCTTCTTCATTTTGTCAAATGTCATCTGTGCCTCTTGATTCCGTTTAAATGCGCCCTTTCTGGTCAAATCTGTCAAGGGTGCACAAAGTTGGGAGAAGCCTTTGACAAACCTCCTGTAGTAACAACAAATGCCAAGGAATCCTTTCAACTCAGTAAGAGTCTTGGGTGTTGGCCAGTCAAGTATGGCTTGTATCTTTTCTCAGTGCACCTGTACTCCTTTTACCCCAATGATATGTCCCAAATAAAGGACTTCAGTCATCCCAAAGTCACATTTGGACTCTTTAGCATATAAAGATTGACCCTCCATAATGCTCAAAATTTGATCTACAAGATAAGATGATCCTCCCAAGTTTTGCTATAAATCAACAAGTCATCAAAGAAGACTAAGAGGAACTTGCTTAATTGCTTGTTCAAGACATGATTCATGCAAGATTGGAAGGTGGCTGGCGCATTAGTTAGCCCAAAGGGAATAACCATGAATTCATAGTGCCCATAATGACATCTGAAGGTTGTTTTGGGCACATCTTGCTCCCTCATTTTTGACCTGATGATAGCCAGAGCACAAGTCTATTTTGGTGAAGTAGAGAACACGATAAAGCTCATCCAATAGCTCATCTATCCTAGGGATCGGGTACCTGTTCTTGATGGTCATTTTGTTCAATGCCCTGTAGTCAATGCACATGCACATAGTCCCATCTTTCTTCTTTACCAATACCACCGAAGATGCAAAAGGACTAGAACTTGGTCTAATGTGGCCCATGTCCAAGAGTTCTTTGATAACCTTTTCAATTTCATTCTTATACTTTTTTGGGTGTCTATAAGGAGTAGTAATGATAGGTTTTGCTCCTTCCAATTCTATAATATGCTCAAATCCCTTATCTGGTGGTGCTCCTGGAGGAATAGGTTCAAAAACGTTGCTGTGATTGCTAATGATTTTCTGAATGTCTTGAGAGTTAACGAGGATGCCCTTTCTTATCCACATGAATTGATTTTCTACATTTTGTTGGATATACAATGTCTTCTCTCCTATAAATGGCCTCCATGTGCTTTGCTGTCACCACTCTAGGTGTATTACTTGTCATCCCCCTGAGTATCACCTTTTCCCCATTCTCTTCAATGAATGACATCTCCATGGTTTTGTAGTTAGTAGTGATAGATCCCAAGGTACTAAGCCACTGAACTCCCAAGATGATGTATCTGGTAGATCCATCACATAAAAATCCCGTGCTAAGTCATGCCTTCCCAAAGTAAGTTTCATTCCTGGAATATACTTGTCACAAGGCATGGTGCACCCCCTTGCTACCTCCACACGAAATCCTTCAAACTCAACTGTAGGTATATGCCTTCTTTTCAATAAGGCCAAATCAATGAAGTTGTGTGAAGCTCCCCCATCAATGAGTACTACAACCTTTTGTCCCCGAAGCACTCCTCTATCCTGAAGGTGTTGAATTTAGGCACCCCACTGATGGATGCTAGTGTAACCTTCTTGTCTTTTGCAAGGCCGAAACCTGGTGCTTCCTCTTCTTCATTCTTTGTATGGTCCATTCTAGGTGGATTTGCTTCCATGTTCTAGGTGTGGCTGAAATCTTCTGCCTCCTCATCATCCGAAATCATCTCAATGTAATGAGCCTTGCCTTTACCCATGCATTTGTGCCCTGGGTCCCAAGGTTCCTTGCATGTGAAGCAAAGTTGCTTCCTCCTCAATTCCCTTGTAGTAGCCTCATCCATCATGCCTTTTCCTTTGTCTACTCCCCTTTGATCTCTTCCCCCTTGGGCTATGGGTGGGCTAGGGGAAAATTTGGTTTTTGCTGCAGATCCCATTAAGTCCCTAGTCCTCCATAAGGCCTCCTGTAGGTTGGAAGACTTAAAAGCCTTGACCCAACCTCGTAGGGGTTCCATCAACCCCTCAGCAAAGAGCATCATCAATCTCGCTTGAGACACATCTGGCACCATTACAACTACCCTCTGAAACTCCTCTATATAGATCTCTGGTGACCTAGTTTGCCTGAGTTGTGTGAGCTCCCTGAAATGTAGCTCTGGATCTCCCTGATCAAACCTGTCAATAAGTCTTTGAGTGAACTCTGTGTAAGTAGTAATCTGGTTATGACCCAAGGTAGTCAAACCATGATACCACCAGTCATGAGCTTTGCCTTCCAGGTAAATGGTGGCAAACTTGATGGAATCCATCTCCCTCATGGGGTTAAGCTGTAAATAGGTATCTAACTTCTGCACCCAAACTTGCGCAGTCACCCTGGAAGAGCCATCAAAGTATAGAATCTCCATCTTACCTGCCCTGCGCTCCAAGTGCCTTCAGGATCTAACTCATGGAGGCGGGTGGGAGGGATAAAACCTTGCCAAGTCCACCTCTGAAAAAGGTACTCAATCCTATCCGAGAAAGGGTCATGAAACACACTAGGCTCAACAAAACAACTCAAAGGGCATGTAAACTGGTTACCTAGGGCGTTTTCATGCTCTAAAGAAAGAATTGACGAAAAAATAGTAGAAGACTGGCAAATCATCAAGAGTAAGTTGAAAAACCGATTGGAAAAAATATTACCCAACCAACCCTTGAAATCTAGGGTTTGCTCAGGAGGAAACTCAACACGAAAAAGGTACTTCCCAAATACACCCTGAATGGAAAAGCAAGGCAAAGTAATAACCGGTGGTTGGGGTGAAAAGTCATGAGCAACCTTCCTCAGGTAAACGATGTCCTTACTTGTATCAAAGTCTGAACACAACGGTGATTGGCAATCATCTTCGAAAAAAGGGTTTAAGTGCTCAGCATATTCATCAAACATCTCAAGGTAAGACTGAAAATTATCTGAAAGACAAGGTACTAAGTCATCCTTGGTGTTTTGAAGGCTACAAGTAAAAACCTCATCTCCTGGTTGCCACTGGTCATTAGTAATCTGTTGTGACAACTGCAAGGGCAATAACTGGAGATGACTCTCGATGTCATAGATAGGATCTAGGTCAGAACCAACTACATCCCACCTACGTCTCCCAACATGTATGAACTCATCGAAATCAGCTATGTCAGTATCAATATCATAACATGCAGGATTTGAAGATTGATCCTCCTCTTCCTTTTCATTACATGGCAAAGCATCATCAAAATTTATGAGAGGAGGGTGACTTACTGTTTCTTCTTGTGCAGGTATCTCGAGGTCTTGGGTGTTTTCAGCATGTGTCGTTTCTTCATCCTCATGGACTGCTTCTTTATCTTCAAGTGCGCAGCAAGGGACTTCTACTTTGTCCAAGACATCCATTTCCTCTT
>ML831302.1:54438-65988 GCA_009831015.1 Picea engelmannii
GGTGAAAGGAACTCTCCCAATGAAAACATCCCAAGGTACCTGACCTAACTATGATCCATGCAGACTTATTACATTATCAACCCACGCAGGGGTGCGGAAATTTCGTTTACAAAAATTTGTGCTGGAGCATCAAATGACCAAGTAGAACCAATACTGTCTTCAAGATAACTGCATCAGGTGATGTATACTTCATGGCACATGAGTTGACCCCTAGCTGAATAGGCGGTCAACATGCAGTGTGCACTAGGCAGTTGCAACAATTTCACTATTTTTGGTTTCTGGTTCTCTTGGAGAGTGCACCCCACTTGGGAAAGGATATTCTTGGTGGCTCTTAGTGGTTTCTCTTGTGCGCTACCTCTGAAGGAGTTGCGCTAAGGTTGTGTGGTGCTACCCAATTGCTTTGTGCCAGTTGCATTTGTAGTCACAGTTGCAGTTGCAGTTGCTATTACCAGTTTCCAGTTGTGCCAGTTTTGTGCTGCGCTATGTTGCTCTAGTGATGCGCCTATCTTGGTGCCAATTTTGTGGTGTTGATCAGTTGTCTACCCTCTCTAGGGTTTGACAAGAAGAAGAGATAAGTATTTGTTATCAGGGTTCTTCATTGTTGGTTTTCTCTTGTGATTAGAGCTTGGTCATGGTTGTATTGGAATATTCTCTCTAAGAAAAGTTGGCTGGGTTTTTTTCTCCGAGTTTGGGGTTTTCCTAGGATAAATCTTTGTGTCTTCTTGTGCTTGTTTATGTGCTGCTTATATATTTCAGTATACGATTATTGAATGTTAAAAGAAGATAAAAATGCTATGGTAAATCTACTGTTAACAAAACTAATGAAAATCTAATAGAGAAAAGGAAAAAAGCATAACTTCCAAGCTCATGATTCATTATCTAACTTCAACGCATGATCCTCACCTAAATGCCTAATGCATTAAATGTGACACTTTATATGAAGCATTGACTAGTGTACCTCATGTGGGCTGGACCACCATCATCAAATGAACCATGTTGATCAAGTGCAATGAGCTGAGCTGGATGAAGGTGGGGGGGAGGAGGGCATTTGAGGAGCTGCTGTCTGTGGAGAATACAGATCGTTGTCATCATCATCGGGATCACTGTCTTCATTGAGGGCCATGAGACATTATCTCCTCTAGTTACCCCTAGGTGAGAGGGGGTAACAAGGATCATCAAGCTTGAATTAAAAACCAAAACAATTTTTTTCAAGTGTTTGAAATAAACACCTGCAAATTCAGTTTTTATTGTTTGAATGAAATGTTTTCAATGCAAGTGTTTGCCTGCGGTTAATAATTCTTTGAGTAAGGTCTGAATAAAAGGACCATTGATGTTGATTATGAGAGCAAAGCTTCTTCTCACTAATCCTCAAGGGAATTGAACTAAGATGCTAATATGACTAGTAGGTAGAATTTCTCATTAAGCAGATTCCTTGGTTCAATGTTTTTGCCAAGTACTAAACTTCTAGCTCAACTGAAAGAAAAGAGGAAAGCTATAGCTAGAGATAGGCAGTTCAACTTAAAAAATAGTTCACATGCAAAAAAAGTAAAACTAAATTAGTTGTTAAGCAAATGTAGCTAGGCTAGCTTACGTATATTCTTGTAACTAACCAAACAGTCTTAAAAAAGTTAAAGAAGCCTAATAAGGAAGGGTGTGATGGCCTCCTTACCTGAATTGTTGTGTTCAAAAGTCTTCCCACTTTTTCGTGGAGAAACAACTTCCCATTATATTGTTGGGCTGTAGGCATTGTATTCAATCTTGTGTCCATGGTAAAAGAAAACCTAGCATGTACTRAGAAAGTCAATCCCAAGTTGGAAATGTAATGAGAGGATCAAGGCCTAAGCAAAAGTGGACAAGGAAACAAAGAGAATGAGTAGATGATGAGATTAGATGATCTCAAGAGTGAGGACACTACTTGAGCTTCTTGGTTAATGATCTTGATAAGACCAATAAAATATATGTAGGTGATCCAAGGGGTGGGATTCACTGTTTGAACTTGATGGCTAAATGGGGGAATAAACTCTCTATTTACATGCTTTTGGGATTGATAATTGTACCTTTGTATTAGGGTCCGGAGGAGTGCATGTAAAATGCACCTTTGCTTGAAGTGAAATGTGCCTATGTGCAAGTGCAGCGTGCACCATGGTCTTTGTCACATTCTCAAACGGGTGTGAATTTGCAACATGATGCGCATGAACCATGTTATAGTGGCAATGTGGTGTGATGCAGTGCTGGATATTGAGCTTTTAAAGGTAGTGAAAGTCATGGTCAACTCCTTACTATAGTTAATGTTAATTTTTTAATAATGGCCAGCTAATTTAGTCAGTTTTTTGCCCTAATTAGGGTGTGATTAAGATTAAAACAATTTCTAATTCTTAGATTGTTAATATTTTACTAATTATTTTAGGATTGTTACCCTAAAAGTCCTATGTGTTTATTAAACTTAGAATGATTTGAGAATTTTATAGAGAGCTTCCTCGATATTTTCATTGGAGATCTTTCCAGGGCATTCCTCATTAATAAAATGAACATTTTAATCGAAGTGGCTAATTAATGAGGAGATAAGTTTAATATTTTTACTTTAGGTTTTGGGAATATTTAATATGAAAAATACTTTAAGATTTGAGGCCTTGGGTTTTCTGATATTTCAAATTAATTTGGATACCCTAATGTTGCATGACTAACTTCTTGGGCCTTATGAAACAATGTTTATGACTAGGTTTTGACTGTTGAGCAAGTTGGAATTTCATTCAATAATCCAAAAGGCCATTCACCCTCTAAATCCTCATTGGGAAAAGACTATATGTTTGCACATAAAATAACAATTTTATGTGCTGCATAACATTTCAAGGATGGTGAGTCATTACAGAATTTCTATGTGCATAGAAAGAATAGAGCTCAATATTGAATATAATTCTACGACCATGCAATAGTAAACCAAACAAAATAATTTCAGAAAACTGACTGCACATTGTGATCTCTGATGTGAAGATTCTAGCCCTCCACATTACGAAAATTGTTAGAGATATCTAAGCTACAGATGATATACTGGATTGTATCGAAACTGACCTCTTATAATCTTTGACAAACCATCAACCAGCACCGACTTTCTTATAAAGTTTTGATAATAATGCAAAGATCACTGTCCCTTGAAATCAGGGAGGTCAGAACATGTTTACTGCGTCATCACATGACACATTGCTATTTTTCACTCCTGAAGACACCATAGACAATGGCATTCATTAAATGAACATCTAGATTTTAAATATGCAGATGTTAATCTTTCATGGTCAACATAGCTTGGTGATGTGAGTAGATATTCAAGGGGAGCTGCCATGAGGGAAAACAAACAAATCGCATCTAGTTCCTTGAGTCCTCACTTATCACTAGTTTTACATTTAATATTGTATAGTAGGTTCTTGCAGACTCCAGGATCCTTGGTAGCAAGTTAGTTTTCAGCAGAAGTCTCCTCAATAGCTCGCTTGGTAGCCTGCCTGTTGCTTCTTGGATTCATTCCATATTCATGGTCTTTCTTTCTGCTACAGTTATGGAACCTTTGTTTTCAATTTTCTGGTTACATTTTGTAGTTTGGATTCATTTGACATGGGCAATATATCATTTTGCATAGTCATTATCTCCAATTTTTTTGGATACACTGATATTGAAGATGCATATGTTGAGATTGAGGTTATAGACATTAAGATGCTGCAAGCAGTCCTTGAATAATACCACATGAAGCTTCTTCCTTGTTCCATTGATTCTGTTTGGCCGTTTAGAAACGATAATAATGTTTCCTCTTTTGGTTAGTTTTTTTTTATTCATTTACTGTTCAAAGATTCTATGTGTATTTAAAGGGGAGTCCAGTTTTCATTTGTTCTGTGTAAATGGGTATCCACTGGTAGTTTCTTAGAAATTTGGTTGTTGGGCTAAAAGTTAAGGTGTTACAACCCTTCTGATTTGGCTTTACATTGTGTGATTGAATTGGTGGCTTTCTTTCAGAAAAAATCAAGATATTTAATTTGGTTAATGTTAAATTAAGTGTATGATTAGACCTGCTATCTAAAACCATAGTTTGCCAAAGGTTTGGCTCACTGCTTCTTTTTTTACCTTTCAAACAACTTGAATTTTGCAGAGAGGGTGATTCACTTCCTGAGGTTGAACCTTACATTCCTTTCAATATCAATCCAACAGGAATGCAACCTGTCCTTACAACAACATATGTTTTGGCTTTGCCTGGCATCTTAGCAAGGTTGGTGTTATTTCTGCCATTCTCTTGTAATGTCAAGTGATTGTTCCTTGTAGTTTTTAAAAGTGGATAGACATCAATCTATGAACAATCACGAGTCAAAATGCTAGTGTTGTTGGGTACTGCCCCTCAAGATGAAGATTATGTTTATAGGATCAGTTACAATTTCAGCAGTATCTTCTTGCAATTTTATTTTTTCAGCAAATCTTATAAAATTTGTTTTTTAAAATTTATCATTTGCATGCAGCCTTCTAAAGTCTCCTTTTTGGGAAAGGGCAAGAGATATTCTGAATCCTGCAGCTGTGGTTGCTTCTGGTTCTAAGCCATGGCTCTACTATTCCTTGCATGCTTTTTTGGTCTTTTCATTCAATCTTTTGGACATTGTAAGTAACATTTTACAGATTCCTGGAAGCATGAGACTGTCTGTCTCTCTTTTTTTTGTTGTTGTTTCAAGTCAACCAGCGCATTGTTTTCAATTTACAAACCTTAATATCCTTGTGTGCTTTTCTTTCTTCAGAAAACATACTGTATCATTTGTCCTAGCTATGTTATATTTGAGGTTAATCGATTCTTTTGACCCTTCTTCAAGAAATTGTAATATAGATTGAGTATTCATTTAGTATTCAATGCTTGATATCATGCAAGTACGAGTATGATGTGGTTGTGCCTATAAAGGTATCAGGCTAAGCTAGGTCGAATAATTTTGAATAAACAAAAATATGTTGTAGCACAGAGTAATAGGATAGGCAGCCACCATTAGTGGCCCAAAAGTTGCAACTTTGTAATATTCCCGAATATGCTAGGCAAGAATTTAAGTGTTTTGCTGTGCAAATTATGATGTGGCTGGTGTTGTACTTTTGTTAAACAATTTGTATTCAGATAGACTTTGTGCAAAATCTGACATATGACTCTCCACAAACAGTTTTCATACATTACATTAAATGAACTTCCGTCAAACACATAACTAATCCAAGTACACAAATAATGGAGGTGACAATATTGGCATCCTTTATTATGAATGATGACTGGAAATACAATAACAGTAGAATCCTAATGGCTGCTATAGCAGCTTTAGCAAAGACTATAAACTCAAACAAGAAACCTGGAATGATGCCAAGAGATGATGCCAACTGCTCCAAGACTCTCCTAGCCCTACAACGATCTGCTCCTATACTGTCTGTTCTGCAAATGATCCTCGAATCCACTGTAACTCTCACGGATCTGACCCAAAATGGACTGCTGCAATCACCGAATCCCCTTTACAGAGATCCTCGCGTGACGAGGCTGGGCGACAAGCAGGGCCTTGCGAGACCCCTGGTGTTCAACCAAGAAGTCTGCCTCCCGAAACCCTGTTGGCTAAGGCCCTCGCGGGACAAGGTTGGGCGTCTGGCGGGGCCTCGTGGGATGATCGTCTTCAACAAGCAAGGGTGCCTCTGATAAGCTTCCCGAAACCCTCTGGGTACTTGTAGATTTCGGGATCAACCTTCTTTGACAATATTTGCAAAATCCCTTGCACAAGTCGATATTCCTCCAGCTCAAAGCAAACCTTAATCTAAAGCTCCAATGGAAATCCTGGATGGATCCCCTCTTGTCTAGCTAGGGTGGATATTGCACCACCGAAACTAAACTGCAATCGTGGAAGGGTTTTACTAAACCCTAATGAAACAATGGCTCCAAGAGCACTCCAAAATGAGATGTCAAATCATAATGCCAAAGTGAAGGATTACCCTTCTATTTATTCTTCCTCCGAACCTTCTAAATCTTTCCCTTTCTTGACCAAATCAAACCCTTCCTTATTTTCCCTCCAATTTTCTGTTAAACAAAATTATTTTATTTTTATTTACTATCACTTTAGAATTTGTCTTCTTTTAACCCATTGACACTAAATAGATCTCCATGACTCCCCTTTTTATGTTGACTATAGCCTACGGGAGTTGTATAGGATACTAAGTCATCCTCCGTCATGATCAATTGGAAGGGGACATTACAATCCTCCCTTCTCGAGATTGCTTGTCCTCAAGAAACTCCAAATCAGGGTGTTGTAAGATCTGTTCTCCTTCCCAAGTAGCATCCTCGGTGAGAAACCCTCTCCATACGACCAGGTATTCTTGAATGACTCTACTCCTCAACCTTCGCTCCCTGACATCAACAATCCTCTCCGAAGTATGAACCAACTGCATTTCCTAATCTAGTGGAGGAAGATCTGCCAAAGTGCTAACCTGTTGTCTCAATGCCTTCTTGAGGCAAGATACATGGAAGGTCTTTTGGATCCTGCTACCCTCTTGTAGCTCCAACTCGTATGCTACCTCCCCCACTCTCCTGATCACTCTATAGGGTCCATAAAAACGAGGCTTTAGCTTCTCAGCACCACTCTTCTTCAGCGATGACTATCTATAAGGTTGCAAGTTGAGAAAGACCAAGTCCCAAACCTCAAAACTGTGCTCTACCCTGTGCCTATCTACATACATCTTCTGCTGATTCCGAGCGGTCTGCAGATTCTCCTTCAGAACTTTCAAGATGTCCTGGCTCTCCTGCAACCAATCTTTAGCCTTGGGGGCTCTGTTCTCCCCAAACGCCAAATCCACAAACGATGGAGCATCGCAACCATACAATGCCCTGAATGGGCTCATCCTGATGGACATGTGATGAGTGGTATTGTAGAAATGCTCCTCTATATGCAACCACTTTATCCATTCCCTCTGTTGCCCTGACACATAGCTCCTCAACTACCCCTCAACCCACTTATTTACTATCTCGGTTTTCCTGTTTATCTGGGGGTGATAGTTGGTACTAGGTGTCAACTCTGTCTGGGATAACCTGAACAACTCCTGAGAAACCTGCTATCCCGATCACTGACTATGTTCCTTGGAAGACCATGTAGTCTAAACACCTCCTTGAAGAATATGTCCGCTACCTGAGATGCGTTGTACTCTAAAGGAATGACAAAGACGTGCGCATATTTAGTCAACCTATCCACTACCACATAGATACAATCCCTACCCCGTACCTTTGGCAACCCTGTAATGAAGTCCATGGAAATGCTATCCCACTTTTGCTCTAGAATCGACAATGGTCGAAGCAGTCCCGCAGGATGTGTAAGCACTAACTTGTTCTGTTGGCAAGTCTGCACTTCCTCAAATGTCGAAGTACATCCTCCTTGAGACCCTTCCAGGAAAATCTTTCCAAGAAAATCTCTCTCTCACCTGCCTGTAGGTCTTCAGATACCTCAGATGCCTTGCCAGCGGTGCATCATGTACCGCCCTTAAAATCTTATCCTTGAGTGTGGACTCAAGGACAAGATGGATCCTGTCTTTGTAGTAGATGATGTCATCCACTAGCCTGTACTTGTCATTCTGAATAATGCCCTCCATCAATTCACAGGCGAAGGTATTCTTGGAGTATTCCACCAAGAGAATGGACTTCCAGTCTGTTGAGATCTCTGGCATGGAGAAGACTACAGGTCTCCTGGATAGGACGTTAGCAACTATATTCTTCTTCCCCTTTACATACTCAATGTCAAAATCATATGCCTTCACCTTACCCATTTCTGCTGCCTCTCATTCAGGTCCTGTTGCTCCAAGAAATATGATAATATCTCAAGTTGTTGTGGTCAGTCCTAACCACAAAGCATCCTTGCACCAGGTACTGTCTAAAATTGGCCAATGCATGCATGATGGCCAACATCTCCTTATTATAGATCGGATGGAGTTTCTCTAGCTCCCTTAACGTTTTGCTCTCGAAAGCTATTGGGTGTCGGTTCTACATCAACACCGCTCCTATCCCCTCACTAGATGTGTCGCACTCCAAGACAATGGTTTGTGTGAAATCTGGGAGTGCTAATACTGGGCAGGTGCTCATCACCTTCTTCATCCTATTGAATGCTACTCGTGTGTCTTTCGACCATCGGAATGCCCCTTTCTTGGTGAGGTCTGTTAATGGCACATCCAATTGTGAAAATCCTTTCACAAAGCACCTGTAATAGTTGCATATCCCGAAGAATCCTCACAACTTTGTGAGTGATCTAGGGGTGGGCCAATCTAAGATCGTCTAGATCTTCTCTCGATGGACCTTTACTCCCTCAACACTAATCACATGCCCTAGATAAAGAATCTCTGTCAACCCAAACTTGCATTTTTCCTCCTTGGCAAAAAGCTACTACTCCTCCATAATGGTCAGAATCTCGTCCACATGTTTCAAATGTTCCTCTCAAGTCTTGTTGTAGATCAAAATATCATCAAAGAACACTAATAAGAATTTCCTCAACTGCTTGTTGAAGATGTGGTTCATACATGACTGGAAGGTGGTGGGTGCATTAGTCAGCCTGAAGGGCATCACTAGAAACTCATAGTGCCCATAGTGACATCTGAAGGCTGTCTTTTGGATGTCCTCCTCTCTGACCTGAATCTGATGGTACCCAGATCGAAGATCAATCTTCGAGAAGTATATCACCCCATGCAACTCATCTATCAACTCGTCAATCATGGGTATCGGGTACCTGTTTTTGATGGTCTTCTTGTTCAATGCCCTGTAGTTGATGCGCATCCTCATCGTGCCATCCTTCTTCACCAGTACTATAGAAGAAGCGAAGGGACTAGAGCTAGGCCTGATGTGCCCCATCCCCAACAACTCCTTTATAGCCTTCTCTTTTTTCGTCCTTGAACTTTTTTGGATGCATGTATGGTGCGGTGATCACGGGCTTCGACCCCTCTTCTAGCTCAATGACATGGTCAAATCCTTTGTCAGGTGGTCTCCCTGCTGGTAATGGTTCAAACACTCTGTCATGCTTTCAAGCAATGCCTAGATGTCCGCATGGTAGTGCTGGCAATCCCGTGATGGCTTCTCCATGGTGATCAAGCACTATGCTGTGCAAGCCATGTCCCCGTGTCTGAAAAGGGATTCCATGCGTTGGTTAGACATGATCCTGGGAGCACTTGTCGAGATACCTCTTAGGACGACTTGCTAGCCACCTTTGTCCCTGAACTCCATCCTCATGTTTGGGTAGTGTTGCCGTCCTTATACACACTTGCAAACGTGGACTAAGTCTCAATCCACTTAGTGTGTCCTTGGAGACACAATGTCTAAGTTCAAGCCCACTGTCACCTCGACTTGAACTTCTTCCGTCTAGGCGTACTCCTAGGGAAGCCAAGGGGGGTAGACCCTAGTTACTATGTGGGTTAAAAGATTAATTCTATGAGTTAATTTTAATTTGTTAAAGGTTTAGGGGATCTAGCCTATATGAAAGGAAAACAATGCAAAGTGCAAGATTTCAATGAGAAGCAACCCTTTTCCTAAGTCAACTAAGACCAGTGCCTAAGGTTGGGTATTGGGGTCAACTAAGTTAAAGGGATTATGCTTTACAAAAGATTACAATTAGATTACAAAGAAACTTTACAAGATCTACAATTAGGACTAGATACAAAATAATGCAATAAACAATTATCTACAAAGTTAAAGAATCTAAAGAATAACTAAGAGATACAACAATGATACAAAAGATATACAAGGCAATACAACAAAGTAATTAACTTGCAACTAACTTGAAATGAACTTGAATGTGCAAGTAAAGAAAGATACTCAAAGGGAAAGTACTACACAACACATCAAGACAACTATCCCAAACAAAGAGTGCCTCCAAAGGATGCACAAGGGAAAGTTTCACTGACATACATGACAACAAGCCTCAAACAATGAAGGTGCCTCCAAAGGATGGACAACTTCAAGGGAAGAGACCAATCACACCAAATCACAACTTAAACTCAAAATAAAGTGTTGAAATGAGGCTTCCAAGGGCTAATGCGCAACTTTAGTTCACTTAGTCAAACCCACAGGATGCATGTAGAAAGTAAAGTGCTTGCAAAGTGACTTAAGCATAAACAATAGAGATGCATCAATGTAGATTGCCCAATGTTAAAGTGGATTAGATTAGGATTGCTTAATTTACTAAGATGAAGTGTGAATCCTAGACTAAGTGACAACCCAAGAACTCTCCCCGCTTGTACCAAAAGAATTGATGGGTGCTCAATAAGTGAGGCAAACAAGGCCACACCCTAGCTCCACAGGTCAATCCAAGAACAAAAATACTCCACAAGGGGGATACCTAGTGCCGTGAGACCGTCCCCGATCTAGCACCCCCTGCTTCTTCCTTAGGTTCCCTTTTTGTTGGCAAAGTTGAGACAATGATTAGTGACCTATTAAGTTAGATAAATTTTAGACTTTTAAAAGTAAATTGAACTTAAGTGAATTAAGTTGAGTTTAGATTAGTTGAAAGTGATTACGATGTATTGCTTGAAAGAAAGTGTGCTTGCAATGTAAAAGGAAAGTACTTGGAAGATTAATACTTGAAAAGTAAAGTACTTGAACTTAAAATTGCAAGAAAGTAAAAGCTTGAAAGTTAATTACAAAATTATACAATGCTTAGAAAAGAGTGAATTGCAAGATATTAAAAGTACTTTAAATATTATTAATTTGAAAGCAAAACACTTGAATGGAAATAAATTGCAATGAAATGAAAGAGCAAGATGAACAATGCAAATTATTTATGCCTCCATGGGTCTAAGCTAACATTAGGTGATTATTTCTAGATCTAGATTATTTTAAACCCTTAAGCACATAAGGAAGTAAAAACCATATGCTAACCTAGCCTTACGATTTTGGGGGTTGGCTTAGCCAAGCTCACTCCAAGGTGTAGGCAAAAAGAAAGAAAATGCAGAAATTAATTACAAAGAGAGGAATGCAAGCCCTTTAGGCTTGCTTACTGTGTAAGAATGAGAAGAGAAGAAGAGGGTATTTGTTACCCAATTTTGGGAGGCTGATATTTGACTTGTAGATGCCCCAAATGGGCTATAATCCCTCCCAAATGTCACCAACCTGCAAAAAATCAGCAAGCAAAGGCTTGTTGGAAATGCTGCAAAAAGTGACAAAAACTTGTGAAAATTTCTCTTGTAAAAACCATAAATTTTCTGTGTAAATTTTAGGAAGTTATAAGCATATAAATGACCTATCTAAGCATGTTAAAATACCAAAATATTATGGAAATGAACAACAATTAGAAACAAGAAATTTTAGAGGGTGAATGTGGGTAAAAATGGAGATTTTCAGATTTGAAATCTTCTATTAAAACCCTAGGCAACCTTGCCAATATTCAATGCTAAGCTACAAGAAACTATAGGAAGTGAGTAGATCTAGATATTAAATCAAAATCAGGGTTACCGGAAGCGCCCCCCCCCCTCCCCCGCTCCGGCCTCGGAAGCTCGCTCAGAGCGAATTCGCTCAGGAAGCTGGCTAGGAAGCGCACTTCTAGATTT
>ML831303.1:38139-58236 GCA_009831015.1 Picea engelmannii
ATAAAAAACCCTCGGTGAAAGGAACTCCCCCAATGGAAACATCCAAGGGTACCTAACCTAACTATGATCCATGCAGACTTATTACATTATTAACCCACGCAGGGGTGTGGAAATTTCGTTTACAAAATTTGTGCTGGGGCATCAGATACCCAAGTAAAACCAATACGGTCTTCATCAAATTTGCATTTGGTGATGCATCTTCATGGCACATGAGTTGACCCCTAGTTGAATAGGCGGTCAACAGGGTCAAGAAGACAGACTTCTTCTAAATGGCCTATTTTCTTAATGGATTAGAGAAAGGAGGCAAGGCTATGAAAAACTCAATAGCCCTTTCTCTAATCTCTATGAAAATAGATACCAAGACCCTACAAGGGGTCCTAGAAGGATCACCTTCAATTAGCAAAAAATCAACTTTAATATAGTAATTGAAACTAATTACCTTGCTAGAATTCCTAGAGGATATATAAAGCAAGGAACCAATAAACAACTATTAAATTAACAAATGACAAAAGGGGGTGAGTTGCCTCACATGCAATATTCCTTCCAAGTGGTAGTGTTTACCCTTCAAATGTATCTATTTGCTAATTTGGTCTATGTAGAAGACTTGAAATCCATATTCAATCTCGAAAGCACAAAAATAAGAGCCAAGGGAGAAGAACTTGAACCAAAACCAAATTGCCTCAATAAATATTCAATAAAGTATTCTCAAATATGCCAATCAACAACAAGAAATGCTATGAGGGGGAGCCTCTTATATAGAGAAAAGGATCAACAACCCTCTTATTACAAGAATATTTTTCTCCTTAGATCTAACCTAGGAGATCATAAAAAATACTTATCCTCCAACTAATTATGAGGACAAGGTTAAAAATACATAAACTAACAAAGTAGTTGTGCCACATGTACAAGAATCTCCAAAGAGAGAGGACGTCCCACCCAAAAATAGGACGAAGAGAGTCAAAGGGGGTCAACGTTTCTCCTCAATCATGGTAACCACCTCAACCACCTCCTCAAAGCTAGATCAATCCAATATGTGAGAAAAATAGCTATGAAATAGGGTCCTCTAGGCCACACATTTGGCATGTGAGGGCTCCAAGACGGGTGGCTCATCCAATAGCATCAAACAGTCGTGAGTCCTCCAAGGTGTAACAACCTCCCAAAGCCATGATTACCACCTCCCTCAAGTGTATGAAGGTAAAAACCTCTCACACATGCCAAGAAAAGCTCCAACAGTCCAATAATGTGCTCTCCAAGGTGGACGACTCCTCAAATAATGTGACACATGCCTTCAAATATGAATATATGGTTGAGAACTCCATGGGGGATGATGTGGCATCACTTGAAAAGCCCATGTGCATGAGGAATCATCTAAGAAGGATCAAGGTATTGGAGAGAGGGGCCCTCCAATCTCTCAGTGAATAAAAATATGTAGAGGCCCCTCATGAGGTGGTTTTACATGATCTCAAGTGCCAAGTACATGTCATAAGACCCAAAAGTGTTAGGTAGAAAATGACCTTAGCCAAAGTGTGAAAATACATAGATAGATCCATGCTTAGGTATAAAAGGATGTTTGCTTTCTAGGTATGATAACCTTTACAATACATTAGCACAACTTTTACATAACTGTAAATTGAAAAAACCTAGGGGTTTCCTAAGTCATGTGTTGTAATAGATCCACTCCAAGACCCCTATGCAACCACCTTGGCCATGTTACCCACCAGGTTCTTGGGTATCACATGATGATAGGAAACTAGCATCAAATCCCAATCCATGATGAAATGCGAAGGTGTTATAATAGGAATGGAACTTTTGAGCAAAGGTGTAATCTTGCAGGTCTCCTACTTTGTTTCCACCAGATGGTTGCATACAAAAACAAGGATCAAAGACTTGGCTAATTTGGAATCTGGATTCCAATGGTTATTAGTGTAGAACAACGGGATTCGGTAGGTACTGGAAATGGTGGACTTTTAATTTGGCTATGGAATCCGAGAAATCATTTGATTGGTAGATTGCTTCAAATTTTGATAATTATTAACAAGGTTGTGATAGTGATTGGAAGGTTGTGATAGTGATTGGTCTATTTTATTTTTGGAATCTCATGAGAGGAGATGTTGAGACTTATTTCATATGGAAAAACATATTTTCTTTGTCGATACCCAGGATCGAGTTTGGCAGTGGATTTGCAAACTTTGACTTCACTGAGATTCCTTTGCAAGATACGATTCATGGTAGTGGGTTCAAATCTTTCAGGCATTTGACCTTGGGGTTCCAAGAGAGGAGAATGCAGTCTGGGTACGATGGTCATACAATTATGATCAGAGTAGCACAACATCAACATGGTGGTTCATGTCATGTCCCCATTTTTGGATTCCCTTATTATGCAGTTAGAGTCACTTCAGGAGGCTTGAGTAAGCCAAGTCATAGGGGTGAGACAATGTCATCAGTGAGCTCGAAGGGTTTGGATGAGTTTTATGGGGCCCATCTTAATTTATTTACCATTATTCATCATCGGGATTGTTATCCTCCAGTTTAGGGATAACTAAGGAGATTATGTCTCGAGGCCCACAGGTCCTAGACATGGAGTACCGAGAGCCAGATCGACTTGAGCATGGCCCTAGAGGGCCCATCTTTTCATTCTTCAGATCCTCCACTTTGTCAGGAGCAGCAACATCCGTCACCTCGGCCTAGTCCTATAGTAGAAATGGATCTTGCTCCATGAGGTAATGAGTCTGGGTATCATGGTATGTGTCACTCTGATCCTCAAAACCTTTGAATATGTGCATTCAATTATTTTTTCTTCTAACGGGTTCTTGGACCTTATACCTCTCCACTTGACCATATCTGGGGGGGATGAAAGGATGCCCTAGTAAGCTGGTACCCATAGGTTTTGAGTTGCCACTAGGGGGATTCATGAGAAGCCATCGTCCGCTCCCACCATACTTACCACTTTCCATCTTTCTCCGTCTCATCCATACCATTACACTGGTCCGGGCATTGGGTTGGCCAAATATTTAAGGGATGTACCTTACCTTGTGGGAAGAAGGGGCTAAAGGCCCAGAGGGTAAAAGTAGCTGGCAAAAGATAGAAGCCAAAGAATGAAACCTTGAGATGCTTCGCCCAGGGATCCCCGAGAAACTAGTAAAAAGCTTCTCAGCAAGAAACAGAGAGACCCATAAAAATAATAAAACAAGTCCTAGTTAGAGGATAGGGGGTCTCATCACGAGCCATCCTATTAGGTCCATGGGCATGTAGCAATATGACAATACTAGCAAATGGTCACCACGCCAGGGTAGTGGCTCTTGGTGGCATAGCCAAGAGAAAGGGGTCTCATCATAAGCCAACCTTCTCATTTCTGTGAAATACTTGTGGGTAACATTGCCACCATTGGTCACCACGCTAGGGCAATGTCCCCTAAACTAGCTTCTTGAAAGAAAAAACAATAAGAATAAAGACAAAAGGCATAAATGGGCTTGGAAACATTTGCATCCATGACAGGTGAAGCTCACCCTCTACAGAGGCACCCACAGGTAAGCCATACATTTCCCTGCTATCACTACATCCTTTGCCCATACATCCCTTACCACCTCATCCACTCACATGGCTTAGATTTGATTTATCCTGGAAACATCCCACATCCAGTGAGCATTAGCCCAATAGGACGTCCTGGCGTTTCCTCCAAACTTGGCTTGTAGATTAGTATAATGTCTTTGAGGACTTGTCCAGGTAAAGGGAGTTTATGCACATGTTTAATAACTTGATGATTAGATGTGATTGACATTGCTATGATCCTTGTGACTTATGAGCCCATGGAGGGTGTATCTGTTGATGTTTTAGGACCATACCTGATGGACAGGTACACATGGGGAGATGATTAGTTCAGACCTCCATGGGGCTGAAAGCCCACCAAATGGATGTTGAGAGCCTAGCAGGGGGCAGAGACAGATTAGAGGATTGCACAGGAGAAAGGGAGGACATTCCACCAGAGGTAGCTTGGCAGACCCATACCCAGGGGGGTTGCGCCCTTTCCACCAGGACGTAGGCCTTGGAAGGCCCATGACGTCACCTAGGACACCCATGACGTCATCCAATGCTTATGGAGATTTTGGGAGGTAGTTATGTGCCAAGTGGCACGTGTGGTAGGTTCCTAAGACCCAAGACCACCTAACATTTTGCCCAAGGAGGCCAACGTTGCCCTAAAGGGGCCTAACATCACCCTAAAAGGGCATGACATCATCATTTATGCTTGATTTAGGGTTTTAATTATGACATTTAATGTAAAACGGTATTTTGATGTAAATTTGGCCATGTCGGCCTTTTTTGACCTAAAGCAAAATTAAAGGTCATTGGTATGGTATAAGTAGAGAGCTAAAACTCTCTTTTTTTCTCATCATCTTTCACTCACACTTGTGTGAGGTCTGAAATTTGCGGCCCTCATTAGGGTTTTGGACTGAAATTTTGATGCGCACTTGTTGAAGGAAGGCTATTTTTGGTGAAATTGACATTTTTCTTGGTGGAAAGTCTACAACTAGGGTTTTCTTTGATGATACTTGGTGAATGTGAGTAAAATTCTCCAATTATTCTCTTACTTGAATGGTTATGGTGTTTTACTTTACATTTTGTTAATTTATGAAATTGCTAGCTCAAACCCTAGGGATCAAGCACATGTTATTGTCCTTGTTCTAATTGTTATCTACCTACTAGATTGTGCCAAGGAGCCGTTTTCTTTTGAAGCCATTGCTAGGGCCTTGCCATTGCAACACCCTAGTATTTGTCCTTCATCCTAGCCGATTTTATATTATCATTGAGTTAAAGAAGGAGGTAAACCTACTAAGGCCTAGGGTTACCTACACCTTAGTAGTTGTTTCCCCTAGGGTTTGGTGGTTGAAGTCTTGACTTACCAACACTTCATCCATCAAATTCCTCTTGTCTTTGGCTCTATTACTATCATCTTTCTCCTTCAATACTTGCAACCACTTTTTGACTCCATTTTCCCTATGAATGCACTAGTCTAAGACCTCTTGCTTGAGTGTTTTGATCACAACCTTCAAACATCCAAATCTTTGGACAAACTACTAACACCGTCTAACCCTAGATTAGATTGATCCATTAACCTGCTTGCTGCTATTACTAAAGTAATCTACAGCCATTTAATGCAGCATTAAAATCTCATAAATCAATTGTAAAGGCTGAATTATAGTTTGTCTTATATGCATCTGCCAAATGCTAATGATATGATTTCAATGGTGAATGGTTTCTAGTCATTTTGAAGCTAGTTTTAAGACATTTTATGTGAAGTATTGCTCTATAATCATTGCAGTTATAATATTTCTGTTTACTTCATTATATTCAGCAAATTGTTTCATTCAAGGAAGTCAATGGTTTTATGAAGTGCTAACCAATAAGTACTCTTGCAAATCTATAGTTTTCCTGTTGCTTTGTTCTGGGCAGGTACACTTCTGGTTTATCATTTATTTATTGGTTGTTTAACCGGAATTTCTGATCGGTGGTGACTTGTGAGAGGGAACCTTTACTTGGCCTTTATCCTTTTCCTTCTCAAAACCCCAGGTCACCAGGGATGTCTCCCCTGGGCCTACCACCCTAAATAGAAAGAGACATCTTGTTGAGGTGACAATGATAGGATAGTCTCTCGTTACGTCAATTTGTTTTTATTTTCCTTTTCCCTTCTATCAAAGTATAAATTGTGCAATAACAAAGATCATTTCCGCAAAACTTGTTCTTGGTTCCGTTGCATTCCAATGATTTTCGTAAAACGGGGTTATTGATGGGCATATTTTAATTAATTACACTAAAAATACTATTTGGAGTTTATTTCTTGGTGAAATACCTTAGAGTAATAGCTCGTTGGAACCAGGGAAAAAATATCTACAAGATGGGATGATGAAAAGTGACTTTCAGTGGTTGAAGAAATCATAAAGGCAAATTAATCACTTTTTGGAGTAAAAAGGTTCATTAAATTAATAAAGTGATTTTATGAGAAAATATTAAAGATGAATTAAAAGTCACTTAAAAGAAAAAAAAGGTGAAAAGGGGTATAAAAT
This sequence comes from Picea engelmannii, assembly GCA_009831015.1. Taxonomy (NCBI): domain Eukaryota; kingdom Viridiplantae; phylum Streptophyta; class Pinopsida; order Pinales; family Pinaceae; genus Picea; species Picea engelmannii. The sequence goes on from ML831303.1 coordinate 44,199, forward strand.
AAAGATAGGGTCTCATATTCTCTCATTATGATTGATTTGTGAATTGAGAAATAGGTTCCAGAGGAGGAAGTCGATCTCATGAGTTGTTTTGTGGATTTCTCGAGGAAACCACCACCGCAGATTGGTTTCGGTGTTGGAAGACACACCCTATCCCATCGGAAGTACCATCCAGGTATTTCACCATGCCAGATCAGTATTCTACAGACCCAATTCAGTCAGTGCGCATTGCAGCTAGTGAGGGTGTGGGGGTTTGAGAGACAGTTTCATGTAGCTGGATGAGATCAGAGAAGATCTAGCCAGATCCTTCCGACCCAGTTGGAGGTGAGCCAGGGAGCATATTTTGAGACATTACTCGTCATATTCTGATGGAGGAATCATTTAGTGTGCACCAGTCAGTTACTGAAGGCCCAACACTTGGGGGAAGCACATTTAGGGTTCTACAGAGATCACTAGGCCAGATCCGGCGAAACCCTTCTGACCCATTTCAGAGTAGACCAGGGCGCACATTTTGAGACAGATATCAGCAAATTCTGATAGTGGAATCATCTGGGCGCATTGTCGAAGCCTAGGAGGTGCGCAGATCCCCAGGGGAGATCATCCAGGTTTCGTACTGTTCAACAGAGGCCAGATCTTCAAGCTGACAGGAAGTGAGAGGTTGCTTGAGGTCAGGATGACCCAGTTGAGGCAGTTTCCAAGCATATCTGAGGAGTTGAGCCACCAAGAAGAATATTCCAGTCTTGCAACAGTTGTCGTATGAGTTGTCGTACGCATGTAGCAGTTGTCGGCAGTTCTTATCTTCTCATCCATTGATCCAACATCGTCATTCATTCCAGGTATTTTCATTTAGCATTGTTGTGTGTATTTCGACTAAGATCCATCTAGTCTCGATCTAGCTGAGAGATTCATTTTATTTCCCCGCATATGATATTGTACCTGTAATCATATTTCATAATATACTTGACCATGTCTGGGGGGAATGACAGGATGCCCTAGTAAGCTTGTGCCCATAGGTTTTGAGTTGCCACTGGGGGGATTCATGAGAAGCCATCGTCCTCTCCCACCATACTTACCACTTTCCATCTTTCTCCCGCTCATCCATCCCATAACATTGGTTTGGGCATTGGGTTGGCTAATTATTTAAGGGTTGCACCTTACCTTGTGGGAAGAAAGGGCTAAAGGCCCAGAGGGTAAAAGCAACTGGCAAAAGATAAAATCCTAAAAATGAAACCTCGAGATGCTTCGCCAGGGATCCCCAAGAAAACAATAAAAGGCTTCTTAGAAAGAAACAAAGGGACCCATAAAAAATAATAAAACAAGACCTAGTCTGAGGATAGGGGGTCTCATCACGAGCCAGCCTATTAGGTCCATGGGCATCTAGCGGTATGACACTACTAGCAGCTGGTTACTACGCCCACGGTAGTGGATCTTGGTGGCATAGCCAAGAGAAAGGGGGTCTCATCATGAGCCAGCCTTCTCATTTCCGTGAAAGTGCTTGTGGGTGACATTATCACCAGTGGTCACCACGCCAGGGCAGTGTCCCCTAATTAGCTTCTTGAAACAAAAAGCAATAAAAGAATAAAGATAAAAGGCATGAATAGGCTTGGAAACATTTGCATCCATGACAGGTGCAACTCACCCTCTACAGAGGCATCCACAGGTAAGCCATGCATTTCCCTGCTATCACTACACCGCTTGTCTAGACATCTCTTACCACCTCACCCACTCACATGGATTGGATTTGATTTCTCCCGGAAACATCCCACATCCAGTGAGCATTTGCCCAATAGGACGCCTTGTCACTTCCTCCAAACTTGGCTTGCAAATTTGTATAATGTCTTTGAGCACTTAACTGGGTAAAAGGGGTTTTATGCACATGTTTAATAAAATTGATGATTAGATGTGATTGACATTGTTATGATCCCTATGACTTATGAGCCCATGGAGGGCGTATTTGTTGATGTGCACGATCATACCCGACGGACAACTACCATTATGGACAAGTACAAATGGGGAGATGATTAGTTCGGACCTCCATGGGGCTAGAAGCCCATCAGATGGATGTTGAGACCCCAGCAAGGGGCAGAGACAGATCAGAGGGTTTTCACTGGAGAAGAGGAGGACGTTCCACCAGAGGCAGCCTGGCAGAGCCTTACCTAGGGGGGTTATGCCCTCTCCATTGGGACGTTGGTCTTGGAAGGCCCATGACGTCACCCAGGACATCTTATGACATCATCCAGCGATATGGGAGTTTTGGGAGGCAGTTGTGGCATGTTTGGCATGTGTGGTAGCTTCCAGAGGCCCAAGGAGGGCTAACGTTTTGCTCCAGGAGGCCCACGTTACCCTAAAAAGGGCTAACGTCACCCTAAAATGGCATGACGTCTTCACTTTTTCTTGATTAGGGTTTTAAATTATGACATTTAGTGTAAAACAATATTATTATGTATTTTGGCCTTGTCGGCCTTTTGGTGACCTAAAATTAAATTAAGGTCATTTGTATCGTATAAATTGAGGGTTTTTACTCTCATTTTCTCATCATCTTTCACTCACCACTTGGTGAGGTCTTAAATTTTCGGCCCTTCTAGGGTTCTAGGCTGAAATTGTGGCGCACTTGTTGAAGGAGGCTTCTCTTTGGTGATTTTTGGCATTTTTCTTGGTGGAAGGTTTACAACTAGGGTTTGGCTTGATAAATTCATGGTGAATGTAAGTGAATTTGTTCAATCCTTCCCTTACTTGAATGGTTATAGTGTTTTGCTTACATGTTGTTAATGAAACTGTTGGAATAAACCCTAGGAAACAAGAACATGTTGGTGTCCTTGTTCTAATTCCCTGCTAAGATTGTGCCAAGAAGTTTTTATCCATTGAAGACATTGCTAGGGCCTTTCCATTGCAACACCCTACATATGCTCTTCAATCCTAGTCGTTTTATCTTGTCATTGAGCTAAAGAGGGAGGAAAACACACTAAAGCCTAGGGTTTCTACACCTTAGTGAGTCGTTTTCCCCTAGGGTTTGATTGTTGAAACCTTGGCTCAACAACACTTCACCATCAAACTCTCTTGTCTTTATCCCTTCCATTGTTCTTCAATCCTAGCCGTTTTTGTTCATGTCATTGAGCTAAAGAAGGAAGAAAATGCACTAAGGCCTATGGTTTCTACACCTTAGTGAGCCGTTTTCCCCTAGGGTTTGATTGTTGAAGCCTTGGCTCAATAACACTTCACTATCAAACCCTCTTGTCTTTAGCCCTGCATTATCATTTGGCTTCTTCAACATTTTCCACTACCTTTGACTCCATTTTCCCTATGAATGCACTGATCTAAGACCTTTATGCTTGAGTGACTTGATCACAAACTTCAAACAACCAATACTTTTGAACAATTGCTAACATCTTCTAACCCTAGCCTAGACTAACCTACTAACCCTAATGCTGCCATTATCCATTTGAGTTATATTTATACTTTGCATCATTTAATCCTTTAATGAGCAATTGAAAGATTGGCTAGTCGTTGCTTCTGATGAATGTTGATATTTGACATTGATGATAAATCGTTATTGCTCATTGTGAAGCTTCTTTAGCATTTATTGTGAAGTGATATATTGTAATCATTGCTATTGTACATCATTGATTTGATTCATCAATATTATTGTTCAATTTCTTTATATCAGAAAGTCCTTGATTATATGAAGTACTAACTAGCAACTGATCTTGCACATATATAAATTTCTTGTTGTTTTGTTCCGAGCAGGTACACTTCTGGTTATCTTTATTTTTATTGGATGTTTAGCCGAACTTTTTGATCGGTGGTGACTTGTGAGGGGGAAACTTTTACTTATCCATAAGCCTTTGCCTTCTCAAAACCCCAGGTCACCGAGGACATCTCCCTTGGGCCTACCACCCTAAACAGAAAGAGCTATCCTATCGAGGTGACAGTAGTAGGATAGTCTCCAGTTTCGCTAGTTTGCCATTCTTTCACCTTACTTTACTTCCAAGTACAAATTGCGCGATAACATTTTGGCGTCATTGCCGGGGACACTGAGTCAATTCTCCTCAAAGACGACACTTTTTCGGTAGGCCTTTCCTCAAAGAATCTTTTTCTTACAAGCTTACCTGGCGACTCCACTAAGGGTGATTCCCTTATTTCTTTGATAATTTCAAGAAAATTATTTGGCGACTCCATTGATGACGAAGCCAACTATGACTTCTCAATGGGATCCGAGAAACTACAAGCCTTTAGACATGAGTAAGATCCCGAGATAGACTCAACAAATGCCCCTTGAATAAAAAAATCTGCTCCCTAGATTTACTACTGGTGATAGGGAGAGAGCCGACTATCACATGAGAAACTTCTGGTATTTCTTTCTATCCCACCCTATCGCTGATGATGTTGAAGACTTGGTCATGAAACTTTTCTCTGCCATTCTTTATTGCAACGCTAGGGAGTGGTATGACAACCTCCCCGATGCCAGCATCACAACTATGGAACAATTTGAAGAAACCTTTCTCAGAAATGGGGTATTCAGTTGGAATACATCCCAGTACTACTAAAAAGACTCGAGCATATTGTAATGTTCCCAAGCCAATTTTTTGCTTGGAAACACTAACTAACCCTGATTTAATTGTTTACTGTTATGTGTGCAGGTTGGCTATCAACATTTCGGCCTTAGGGTTTATTCAGTTATTCAACCATAATTTATACAAGAAGCATTCCAACATATGAAGATCTTCAATAATGCACAAGATAGGAACCACAAGCAAGATATGAACGTTATTATAAAAACACAAGCACCTGATACAAATGTAGAAGCAGATCTAGAATAGCTTCAGATGGCTTCAAGACAACATATGAGCTGCATACAAAATTCTTCCGAAGATACAAATCAAGCCTCCCAAAGGTTGTAATAGAAGATGAACGCTCAACTGCAAAACTAGGGTTTAAGCATAACCCCCAAGCTGCTGGTACGGCTTGCTGAAGACAATGGACATCAAGGGTTCGGCCCTCCTGAAGATGAAGACACCAAAATGCTGCCAAACTCCTCCCAATGATAGATCAGGGCAATGGTAGCCCCCTCCTGAAGTATGGAGCCCAAACACTGAAGCTTCCTCCTCAAACTGCAGAAACCCTAATTGGTACGACCCTCCTGAAACCCTGAATATGGCCAATAATTCGACCTAGCTGAATGAGGGTTCTGAATCGCCTGAAACTCTCTAGGATGATAGATCGGGCAACCACAACCCCCTGAGAGAAGTTTCAAGATCATATATGGCCTATGGCCTCCTAGATCTGAGAAATACTGAATCACCAAATCGTCCCCCTTTGTCCTGAATCGTCCTAACCTGCAGACAAATGATAGGGATGTGACAACTCCTCCAAGAAGCCTCCATACTGATTAGCCAGGGCCTGCAAGAAAAACCCTAATGCTGAAAACCTCCAAAGCTTCTTCTATGGGTTGGATCGAACTCTTCTTCTTCAACTGTTGCGCCCTTGCTGGAAAACCCTAGCTGGTACGGCCATGTTGATCCAACTGGTACGGCCTTGCTAGTCCTCCTGGATAGATGATGGATGTAGAATGGTGTGGGTGGAGTATTTCATCCCCGAGACCAAGCTTGGAACAAGGTGAGTGGAATCTTTCACCACTGAGTTGCTCGATGGGTTTGTAATATCAAAACCCCCAAAACTGTATGCTCAAGAGCATCAACAAGAAAATATCAAATATCCAAGATGATTTGAGAGGTGCGCCCTAGCCTTCTCTTTATACTTTTTTTTTGTTTCCTTGTTGAGTTAAGTTAACCCCTAGGGTTAACTCCTAACTCAACCTCCAGTGCTTCTATTTCTTCATTGAGTTACCCTTTTAACTCTTTTCACCTTTTTACCAAGTCAACTTAAAATATAACATTAGTTTCGTTGACTTTTCCCCTCTATGTGAGACTATGGCCTAGTGGGGATGCCTAGACCACTAAGTCTTCCCAAGCCTCTTCATCAAGAGGTGGGGGACATTCCAGTCTCCCCTGCTAGAAATTGCTTGTCCTCAAGCAATTCCAAACCGGTCTCACGTACCACCTGTTCATTCTCCCACGTGGCATCCTCAATGGGTAGGTCCTTCCATCTGATCAGGTACTCCCTGATGCTTCTCTTCTGAAGCCTTTTCTCCCGAACCTCCAGTATCTCCTCCGAAATCAAAACAAGTTGCCCCTCTTTGTCCAAGGGAGGCAACACCTCAATGGGTGTGATGTGCTGGCCGATGGCCTTCTTCATGCAAGACACATGGAAGACATTGTGTATCCTGCTGCCCTGTGGAAGCTCTAGCTCATAAGCTACGACCCTTATCTTCATGTTGATCCTGTAGGGTCCAATGAAACGTGGCTGTAGATTCTATGCTCTGCTTCTTTTTATAGAAGCCTGCCTGTATGGTTGGAGCCTCAAATAAACTGTCACCAACCTCAAAGGTACGCTCAACTCTGTGCTTATCTGATTGGACCTTCTGTTGGTTCTGTTCTCTCTGTAAGTGATCCTTCATCTCTTTGAGGATGTCTTGACTCTATTGTACCCAATCATGTACCATCGGTGCCCTGCTGTCACCAAAAGCAATCTCCACGAAAGAGAGTGGATCATAGTTGTATAATGGACATGTGATGGGTGGTGTTGTAGCAGTATTCTCCCAGGTGCAACCATCTGACCCACGCTTTCTATTGCCCTGCCACATAATTCTTAAGATAACCTTCCACCCATTTGTTGACAATCTTGATCTGTCCATCCATCTGAGGATGATAGCTGGTACTAGGGGTCAAGGCCGTACCAACTAGTCTGAACAACTCCTACCAGAATGTACTCATGAATCTGCTATCTCAGTCACTGACAATGGTTTTGGGTAGGCCGTGCAGTATGAAGATCTCCCTGAAAAACAGTTCGGCCACCTGTGTTGCGCTGAAGTCTGTGGATATGGAGAAGAAGTGTGCAAACTTCGTCAACCTGTCCACCACTATGAAAATGCAGTCTTTCCCCTGCGTCTTTGGCAACCCTGTGATGAAATCCATGGATATACATTCCCACTTGTGCTCCAAAATGGGTAGGGGTTGCAGTAGTTTTGTCGGGTGAGTGTGCTCATCCTTGTTCTCCTGGCACGTAGTACACTCCTTGACATGCTTCATCACATCCTCCTTGAGGCCCTTCCATGAGAACCTCTCCCTCACCTGCCTGTATGTCTTACCAATCCCTTGGTGTCCTGCCATTGGTGAGTCCTGACATGCCTGCAACACTTTGACCTTGAAGGCCGATCCAGGAACCAAGAAGATTCGACCCTTGTAATAGATGAGGTCGTCCATAATCCTGAAGTTATCATCCTGTACCTGTCCGTCCATTAGCTGGCAAGCGAAATGATCCTTTGCATACTCCATCACCAAGTGGTCCTTCCAGTCAACAGATACATTTGTCATGGCATAAATGGATGGCCTCCTGGACAATGCATCAGCCACCACGTTGTTCTTCCCTTTGACAAATTCAATGTCAAAGTCATAGGCCTGTATTCTGCTTACCCATTTCTGTTGCCTCTCATTTAAGTCCTTCTGCTCCAATAGGTATTTAAGACTGTTATGATCTGATTTGACCACAAACCGTGCACCTACCAAGTATTGCCTGAATTGGCTAGAGCGTGCATGATAGCTAGCATTTCTTTGTCATAAATGTTGTAAAGTAGCTCAGGTCCCCTGAGTTTTCGGCTCTCATAGGAAAGAGGGTGCTTGTTCTGCATCAGTACGGGCCCTATACCTTCTCCTGAAGCATCGCATTCCAAGGTGAAAGGCTGGTCGAAATCTGGTAGGGCAAGGACTGGGCACGTGCTCATCACCTTTTTCATCTTGTCAAATGTGTATTGAGCCTCCTCACTCTATTTGAAGGCTCCTTTCTTAGTCAAATCGGTCAAGGGTGCACATAGCTGAGAGAAACCTTTGACAAATTTCCTGTAATAAGTGCACATGCCTAGAAACCCCCTTAATTTTGTGAGTGTCTTAGGAGTAGGCCACTCCATAATGGCTTCAATCTTCTCTTGATGTACCTGTACCCCCTTTGCTCCGATGATGTACCCCAAGTAAAGGACCTCCGTCATTCCAAACTCACATTTGGACTCTTTAGCATACAGTGACTACTCCTCCATGATAGATAAAACCTGATCCACATGTTGAAGGTGCTCCTCCCACGTTCGGCTATAAATGAGCAAATCATCAAAGAATACCAAAAGATGCTTCCTTAACTGCCTGATGAAGACATGGTTCATAAAAGATTGGAACGTGGTTGGGGCATTGGTTAACCTGAAGGGCATCACCAAGAACTCATAATGGCCATAATGACATCTGAAAGCAGTTTTGGGGATGTCCTCCTCCCTCATCTTGATTTGATGGTAGCCAGAGCGTAGGTCATTTTTTGTGAAATAGACAGCTCCATGCAGTTCGTCCAGCAACTCATCAATCCTTGGTATAGGACACCTGTTTTTTATTGTCTTTTTATTCAAAGCTCGGAAGTCAATGCACATATGCATGGTCCCATCTTTCTTCTTGACCAGCACTATTGAAGAAGCAAAAGGGCTAGAGCTCAGCCTGATGTGCCCCATGTCGAAAAGATCTTTGATGGCTTTCTCTATCTTGTCTTTATACTTCTTCGAATGCCTGTATGGTGTGGTGATGACCGGTTTAGCTCCTGTCTCTAGCTCAATGATATGCTCAAACCCCCTGTCTGGTGGCACCCCTAGAGGAATCAGTCCAAACACTTTGCTGTGTTTGTCAATGATCTCTTGGATTTCTGGAGTGTAGTGAACCTTACCTTGCTCATCCACACGTGCCGAAATCCTACATTCAACTACATACACGATCTCCTCTCTCCTGAAGATGGCTTCCATCCTCTTGGCCGAAACTACCTTGGCAGAATTACTTGTCATGCCTCGGAGCACTACCTTTCGTCCACCCTCCTCTGTAAAAGACATCTCCATGGTCTTCTAGTTGGTGGTGATAGGCCCCAATGTACTAAGCCACTGAACTCCAAGTATTATGTTAGTGTCTGGAAGGTCCATCACATAGACGTCTTGTACCAACTCATGCCTACCCAATGTAAGCTTCATACCTGGAATATACCTGTCACAAGGCATAGTGCTTCCACCTGCTACCTCCACCTTGAACCCTTCAAATTCCACCGTGGGTATATGCCTCCTCCTCAACAATGCTGAGTCAATGAAGTTRTGAGAGGCTCCCCCATCAATCAATACTGATACTTTTTGACCTTGAAAGACTCCTCTCATCCTGAAGGTGTTAAATTTGGGAAGTCGCTGATAGATGCCAAGGTGGATTTCCCCTCAACCGTACTGTCATGTCCYGTGACCTCCTCTTCAGCTGCCTCTRTGGTTTCGGCCTCCATGTTYTGTATTTGGTTGCACTCTTCCTCGTCCTCATTATCTGAAGTCATCTCTATGTAGTGCRCTTGGCCACGGCCCATGCACTTGTGTGATGGGTTCCATGGTTCTTTGCAAGTGAAGAAGAGTTGCTTCCTTCTCAGTTCSCTCCTGGTGTTATCATCCATTATTCCACGACCCCTGTCAAACCCCCTTGGGTCACGTCCTCCCTGGTTCATTAGAGGTCTCTGATCTCTTCCGCCGGTGTTAAGAGGTGGTCTAGGCACAAATTTCGGTTTGATAGCTGGTCCTAGATCCCTTGTCCTCCAAATAGCATCCTATAGGTTGGTAGGTTTAAAAGCCTTAACCCAACCTTTTAAGGGTTCCATCAACCCTTCAGTGAAAAGCATCATAAGTCTGGTTGGGGATATATCCTGCACCATGATTGCTAACCTCTGGAATTCTTCAATGTATACCTCTACTACTCCTGTTTGCCTGAGCTGTGTGAGTTCCTAGAAGTGTAGCTCAGGGTCCCCCTGATCAAATCTGTCAATGAGTCTCTGAGTGAACTCCATGTAGGTCACTATCTGATTGTGGCCAAGTGTGATGAGTCCATGATACCACCAGTCATGAGATTTTCCTTCCAAATACATAGTGGCAAATTTGATGGCTTCCATCTCCCTCATGGGATTAAGCTGCAAATAAGTATCCAGCTTCTGTACCCATGTCTGTGATGTCATCTTGGTTGTCCCATCAAAGTATGGGATCTCCATATTTCCTGCTCTTTGTTCAAACTCATAACTGCTCCTGTGGCTCGGCCTGGGCTTGTTTCTGAACTTGAGTTGGCAGTATTGATCCAGGGACATCTGTCTTTGAATTATCATATCCAAGCCATGGTATTCCCTAGTACACTGTGCCATCTGCTCAACAAAGTCTTCGACCTGCTCCTGCTGTACCTGTTCATCCGTGAATGTAGGTAAGTACGGTCTAGGGTTAGCCCTGCTACCCATTTGTCCATGTGACGTACCCCCTCCATGGCTTCCCTCGGACCTTGGAGCCTTATCTGAATTATACCTGATTTAACCATGGGATCCTCCAGCCTCCTTGCTTCCATACATCTCAGGGTCTTTCCCCTGGTGAGTCATCTACATCAATAGTCGGGTTATCATCATCTGGTTCTCATCAATCTTCCTCAGATTCCCATCTATCTTCTTCAAGGTCTCAGTGATTTCGGCTTGTTCCCTCCAGTTTGTCTCCTGGATTTCCTGTAAGTGGTGGACCAGGTTGCTTTCTGTAAGGTTTAGGGTTTTATGGAATTTATGGAATTCAGGTGCCAAGTAAGCCAAGCCCTGTGGCTCACGGTCATCTCCTGAACCCTCCATTTCGGATTCTATTTCACTAGCCTACTTCTTCCTTTTGCCCATAAAGATACCATTGTACCTATGCATGAGCTAATCCTCACAGGTTTGGAGGATCAGAGCTATGATACCATTGTAATGTTCCCAAGCCAATTTTTTTGCTTGGAAACACTAGCTAACCCTGAGTTAATTGTTTACTGTTATCTGTGCAGGTTGGCCATCAACATTTTGGCCTTAGGGTTTATTCAGTTATTCAACCATAATTTATACAAGAAGCATTCCAACATATGAAGATCTTCAATAATGCACAAGATAGGAACCACAAGCAAGATATGAACTTTATTATAAAAACACAAGCACCTGATACAAATGTAGAAGCAGATCTGGAATAGCTTCAGATGGCTTCAAAACAACATATGAGTTGCATACAAAATGCTCCCAGAGATACAAATCAAGCCTCCCAAAGGCTATAATAGAAGATGAATGCTCAACTGCAAAACTAGGGTTTAAGCCTAACCCCCAAGCTGCTGGTACGGCCTGTTGAAGCCAATGGACATCAAGGGTTCGGACCTCCTGAAGATAAAGACTCCAAAATGCTTCCAAACTCCTCCCAATGATAGATCAGGGCAATGGTAGCCCCCTCCTGAAGTATGGAGCCCAAACACTGAAGCTTCCTCCTCAAGTTGTAGAAACCCTAACTGGTACGGCCCTCCTGAAACCCTTAATATGGCCAATAATTCGACCTAGCTAAATGAGGGCTCTGAATCTCCTGAAACTCTCTAGGATGATAGATCGAGCAACCACAACCCCCTGAGATAAGTTTCAAGATCAGATCTGGCCTATGGCCTCCTAGATCTGAGAAATATTGAATCACCAAATCGTCCCCCTTTCCCCTGAATCATCCCAACCTGCAGACAAATGATAGGGACATGATAAATCCTCCAAGAAGCCTCCAAACAGATGAGCCAGGGCCTGCAAGCAAAACCCTAATGATGAAAACCTCCAAAGCTTCTTCTATGGGCTGGATCGAACTCTTCTTCTTCAACTAGTGCGCCCTTGCTGGAAAACCTTAGCTGGTACGGCCCTGTTGATCCAACTAGTACGGCCCTGCTAGTCCTCCTGGATAGATGATGGATGTAGAATGGTGTGGGTGGAGTATTTCATCCCCGAGACCAAGCTTGGAACAAGGTGAGTGGAATCTTTCACCACTGAGTTGTTCACTAGGGTTTGTAATATCAAAACCCCCAAAACTATATGCTCAAGAGCATCAACAAGCAAATATCAAATATCTAAGATGATTTCAGAGGTGCACCCTAGCCTTCTCTTTATACTTTTTTTCTGTTTCCTTGTTGAGTTAAGTTAACCCCTAGGGTTAACTCCTAACTCAACCTCCAACGCTTATATTTCTTCATTGAGTTACCCTTTTAACTCTTTTCACCTTTTTACCAAGTCAACTTAAAATATAACATTAGTTTCGTTGACTTTTCCCCTCTGTGTCATACTATGGCCTAGTGGGGATCCTAGACCACTAGGTCTTCCCAAACCTCTTCATCAAGAGGTGAGGGACATTACACATATAAAGCAGACTGAGGATGAAACTATCAGAGACTTCCAGGATAGGTTTGAGGACATACTATATCAAATTCCTAAAAGCCATCATCTTGAAGAGAAGTACCTTGTCCATATCTATACCCATGTACTTTTGGTGCATCTGGGTTTTCCCCTCAGTAAGAGGAGCCCAAGGACGCTCAATGAAGCTCACAACATGGCTGCAAGGATCGAGCAAAACATCTCCTTATTCGAGATAAGATACCTCTTTACCTATGGTACTCTTAGTATGGAAAGTTTGGTTGTTCTTGAGAACTTTATTGTTGATTTCCAAGAAGAAGGGGAACAAACCATGGATCAACATAGGACTGTTGAAGACACAGTTGAGGAGCTGGTACCTAAGCAAAATGATGAAGTATCAACCTGTGCTCCTCCCTTTGATGAATCCGTCCACGAGCCTTTTTCCCCTGCACAACAAGAAGACGATGAGGTTAGTTCCTTTCCTTTTCAGGATTCTGATGACACCTTGTTCCATGACTCAGAAAGTGAAGGAGAAATGGAATCCTCGAACGAAGTAGATATTCCTTGATGTACAATTGAAGATGAAGGGGCAATTTATGAGGATGAAACAATGATGCATGTTAAAGACACCCAAGTCCTCAAAGCTCCTGCACAAGAAGAAATAGTAAGTAACCCTCCTCTCCAAGATTTTGACGATTCTCTACTTTATGATTTGGGAAATGAGGAGCAGATTGATGAGCCCTTGAATATTTTGAATCCTTCATGTTATGACACAGATAGTGACACACTTGTTATTGATGAGTTCCTACATGTTGGAAGACGTAAATGGGATGTAGTTGGTTATGATATAGACCTCATTTACGACATTGAGAATCATTTCCAAGTGTTTCCTTTGCAATTATCACAACAATTTACTCTTAATTTTGACTAGTGGCAACAAGTAGATGATATATTTACCCATACTTTTCAAACACCCAAGGATGACCTAGTACCATGTTTTCCTGATGATTTTCGGTCTTACCTTGAGGGTTTTGATGAGTACTCCTCTGAGCACTTGGATTCATTCCATGAAGAAGATTATCAACCACCGTTGTGCTCAGGTATTGATAGGAGTAAGGACATGGTTTTCCTGAAGGGGGATCCTTATGACAAATTTCTCCAGCGACCTCCGATTACTTTACTTTGTTCCGTCTCTAGAGGTGTAGTTGGGAGATATGTCTTTTGTATTGAGCTTCCTCTAGGGAAAACCCTAGAGTCCAAGGGTCGGTTGAATACTTCAAGAACAAGTCTGTCATTTCAACCTTTCAACCTTCCCTTAGCAATTTGTCAGTCATCTTCTAGATCCTTGTCAATCCCTTCCACGATTTCAGATTATGAGGACGTCTTAGGTAGCCAGCTTTCAGACCTTATGAGTCAGTTTTTTGAACCTTTGACCTTTCACGATCCCTTCCTGAAGCGGATTGAGCACTTTCTTCATAGATTGACTTGGCATGATTTTATCCTTCCTGTTGACCACCTCTTCAACTAGGGGGTCAACTCCATGTACCATGAAGATATGCATCAATAGATGCAAACATGTCGAAGACTAATTGATTCTACAAGGCATTTTTTGCTCCAACACACAGTTTTGTAAGCGGGATTTCCGCACCCCTACGCGGGTTTATAATGTAATAGGTCTACATGGTTCATGTTAGGTCAGTTGCCTTAGGGTTTCTTCATTAGGAGAGTTCCTTTCACTGAGTGG
>ML831304.1:0-47996 GCA_009831015.1 Picea engelmannii
AAATGAGGAGCCAACTCTGGGATGAACTTTATTTCTTACTGACAGAAGATGTCATACTGCTCCACCCATCCCTACCACTTCCACACCAAAATGAAATGTCCCTCAATAAATTCCTTGACAGTTGAAACATTGGGTTTCATAGGCTCAATGGCTAGCCATTTCTGTTGTAACATCCCCGACCCTCTAGAGACTGGTTAATGCCACTGCTGCAGAATATACACTTATATATAAATGACATGAATTTTAATGAATTAACATACTTAAAATAGAGTAATCACAGAATTACTTCTCCCATATACAATCAATGAAAACTAACATTAATTCATATACACAAGGGAATACAAGATAATCATTCACCAGAAAAAAAACATGCATAAAATACATAATCAATCACATAAATGATACTTATATTTTATCTGGAGTGAATCCACCAACTGTGTGCAGAACTTCCATGAACCTCCCAGACTTAGACTGCGCTGCTCATCACTCTTAGCAGTGGGTCACCCCTGAGATGGGACTAAACTCCATCGGGCAAGGGAATTGTAGGTTTGGCAAGGAAAACAAATTAGTTGCACAAAGAAACAGGAAGGATATTTTATCCCAGGAGTCACTTATGCCCACAACACACAAACCCTCATTCCCCACACACCTTATCCACCCTAGTACTGTACACCTTCACTACTACAAGTCCATATTCTATTACACCTCCCTTACCTTGGCCTTTAGCAATAGGTTGGACTAGAAGTCTCAGAGTGTTGTGGTTGCTACGGGACTCCCTTCTAGGAGAAGTCACTTCCCAGCAGACTCTCACAAATGGAAGAGATTCTCACAGGTCTGATAACCAGTCTTCAACTCAGCTACATCCTGGTACGGTTGAAAGCAACAAAAATTAACGACAACAGGGAAAAATGGGTATCGACACCCAAACAAGAAACAACCTAATTCTAAGTCTCAACATGACTCGGGAAACTACAATTGTGTTGGGATTCACAAGAAACAACACAAGATGGATTCCCCACCCTGGTTTCAGAAATGTGTGTCGGTAGGGTCAAACGTAGAGGGAAGAATGACGAATAGGGGAAAAAGACAGGATGACAACCTTCCCATGAGGATCTCCTTCACTGTGTGCCCATATGCAGATGTAGACGAAGAACAAAATTGAGTTCATGTGCTAGATGGGAGAATGGAAGCATGATTGAGGCTAATGATGAAAAATTAAATCGTGAACCCCCCCAACATGAGTTGATTCTTCAAGTTTATCTGCATGCACCTAGGTCAACACTTGTCTTCCTGGAGCTACATGCGCTCCATTAATCCCATGTCCAACTTTCCAGGAACTTAGGATAACAAAACATAAAATGTTCACCTTAGTCTTTAGGAAATAATATTAAAATATTATTCCTCTAGAGGTAAGCCCCCTAGCTTATCCCCTAGGCCCAATACTTTGCCCCCCTTCCTTACTCTACCTAGTGAAGCTTAGTCCCCCATAAATCTTCTTCATGGAGGGTCTAAATGCAAAAATGTCTTTATTTTTATTAATGATATGCATAATTACATATACAAACAAAATATCAGGCTCCTTCCTTGGCATCTGGCTCACCAGCCTATTGAACGCATAAGTCTTTGAGCTTACAACCATTTAGCTCACCAGCCTATAAGAAAAATTACAATTCAAAAGGGGCTCGGCCTTGGGGTATTACAATCCCCTCCCCTTATTTTTCACTATCCTCGGTGCAACTTATTTACAAAACAACAACAAGATTTCCAAAATCTTCAAAAAGATGTGGGTACTGTGCCCGCATAACATCTTCATGCTCCCATGTTGTGTCCTAAGGAATGTACCAGGTCCACTGGATTTTTACAAGTCCTATAGATTGATTCTGAAGATGCTTTCTTTTCCGGTCCAGTATACGCACCGGATGCACTTACAAGACGCCTTCTTGCTCCACCTAAATCACATTCCAATCGATTACATGATTAGCATCAGGTATGTATTTCTTAAGAAATGAAATATGAAACACAATATGCATAGTCATAGATCCATGAAACGCAAGCATATATGCAACGCGTCCAATCCTTTCTAGGATTTCAAACGGTCCACAAAATCTGGCTGCCAACTTGGAACAATTTTGTAGCTTTAGGGAACTTCTGTTCGCTTTTACTTTAAGAAAAACATGATCACCCACTTTGAACTCCGTGTGGATCCTGTTCTTATAAGAATAACTCTTATGTTTGTCTTGGGCATATTTCAAATTATGCTTAATCTTCAGCATTTGTTCTTCCATTTCCTTGAGCAACTCTGGCCCAACTATTTCTCTATGAGATGGATTATCCCAACTTACTGGAGTATTGCACTTTCATCCATAAAGTGCTTCAAATGGGCTCATTTTCAATGATGCTTCATACCCATTGTTGTAGGAAAATTCTACCAAGTGTAGGTAGTATTCCCATTTATACAGTTAACATCACATACATCCTTAACATGTCCTCTATCACTTGGTTCACCCTCTCTGTCTTCCCATCTGACTCGGGATGATAAAAAGTGATGAAGTTTGGATTCGTTCTGAACCCTTTGAATAACCCTTTCCAGAATTTTGAGCTAAATTTCGGGTCTTTTTCAGACACAATTGTCTTGGGAACACCATGCAATCATGTTATTTCCCTTAAAAAGATATCAGCAACGTTAGTCACCTTGTGAGTAGTCTTTAGTGGAATAAAATGGGCATCTGTTGTAATCTTTTCCACCACCACCATGATTGAATCATGTTGCTTGCCGATTCTGGGCAATCCTGTGATGAAATCCATTGTCACTACCTCCCACTTCCACTCAGGGATGGGTAAAGGTTGTAGCAACCCTATTGGGTGTCTATACTAAACTTTAATCTTCTGACACTCCATACATCTCATGATGTATTCTGCAATTTTGTTCTTCATACCTGGCCAAAAGTAATGGCTCTTGACTGCTACCACATTTTTCTTATATCTAGGGTGCCTTACATATGGCACATTATGCATTTCATTCAAAATTATAATTTTCAATTCCTGGACATTATGTACATAAATTTTGTTCTTGTATAGAAGTGTTTTATCATATCCCAACTTATAATATTCCACTTTTTGTAGCATCTTACCATCTTGTAGCTTTTCTACCAACTCCATGTACTACAGTCTGCATTTGCAGCTTCTGAAATTCTACCTTTAATATCATCTAGGTACATGCTAATTGTCGAAGCATGCAATTCATGCACTCTCTTGTTGAGTGCATCAACCACTTTGTTTTCCTTTCCTTCGATATGCTTGATATCAAAGTCATGCTCACAAAGAAACTCCAACCACCTAGTTTTCCTAGCATTCAAAGTTGGTTGATCAGACAAATACTTCAAACCGTTATGGCCTATCCTAAGTTTGAACATCCTTTCCATGAGGTAATGCCTCCATTTCTTTAGAGAATGTACAATGGATTCCAACTCCAAATCATGAGTTGTGTAGTTTCTTTTTTGCTCTTTCAATTTTCTAGATTCATAACAAATTACGAATCCATTCTGACTGAGGAATCCTCCCAATCCTTCTTTGTATGCATCTATACACACTAAAAAGTCATCATTTGGATTTGCAATCCTCGGGATTGGAGCACTGATTAACATCTACTTCAATCAATGGAAGCTCTTCTCATATTCTTCCGCCATTGAAACTTCTTCGCCTTCCTTTTCAAGGAAGTGATAGGGTGAGAACCCTGTAATGAATCTTATTTAATAGCCAGATAGACCCATAAAGGACCTGACTTTCATCACATTCTTTGGTGTTGTCCATTCCCTGATGTATTCTATCTTCTTAGGATCTACAACGATCCCATCCTTTGAAATGATATGCCCGAAGTAATGGATCTGCTTTTGATAGAATGAACACTTGCTCAATTTAGCATACAACTAGTGCTCTCTTAGCACCTACAAAACCATCCTAAGATGTTGTTCATGCTATTCCTCTAACTTGGAATACACCAGGATGTCATCCAAAAATACTATGACAAACTTGTCCAGATATTCTATGAACACACCATTCATCAGGAACATAAAAATAATAGGTGCATTTGACAACCCAAATGGCACCACTATGAATCCATAGTGACCATACCTTGTTATGAAGGCAGTATTACTAATGTCTTCCTCCTTAATTATTACCTGGTGATATCCTGATCTAAGATCTATTTTTGAAAATATATTAGCATTCTTCAACTGATCAAAGAGATCATTGATCCTTGGCAGAGGATACTTGTTCATAACAATCACTTTGTTCAATTGTCTGAAATCGATGCACAATCTCAATGTTCCATCCTTTTTCTTCATGAACAGGACCAGGGCTCTCCAAGGAGACACACTTGGGTGTATATACCCCTTCTTCAAAATCTCTTCAAGTTGCATTTGTAGTTCTTTCATCTCTGGTGTACTCATTATGTAAGTAGATTTTGATACTAGAGCTGCTCCACGCATCAAGTTTACAGAAAAGTCAATATCTCATTTTGGGGGTAGTCCGGGTACCTCTTGCAATACATATTTGAAATCTTTTAATACTTCATGGTCTTCAATATTTGAGGCCTCATCCTAATATGCTTCCTCCACATGGGCTGCAAATAATTGAAAACCTTCCCTGTAGCAATTCTTCAACTGCATTATTGAGATTTCTCTAATAGTAACTGCCTTGGGAACTCCTTGGATCGTTCTCTGAGTCCCTTTCTCATCCAAGCATGTGAATGCCTTGCTACGACAGTCTAAGATGGCATGGTGTTGGTCTAACCAATCCATCACAATTAGAAAATCATAAGAAATAAAAGGAAGAATGTTCAATTCAACTCTCGTTTTTAGTCCATTCAGGACTAATGGACATGACTTAACTAACTTAGTGACTTTCCTCTTGGTTCTTGTAGCCAGCTGCACTAACCAAGACTTTCCATTTTTTCTTCTCGAAAATTGCAAACTTTCCACCACTCTAGGATCTATATAACTATGGCTATCCCTTGAATCAATTAAATTAGTAAATGGTTGGTTGTTAATCATGCCTTCCACTTCAATAATTTGAGATTGATATTTTTCTTGGTTGTTTTCAAGGGCTGCGTAGATCCTTGGTACTCTACTGTCCATGTCCTCCACTATTTCTGGACAGTTCTCACTTTGTCATTCCCATGGGGGAAATCTCTATACCTATGATTTCCTTTACAGCCCCAACATTCCATAGGTTTCTATCTTGGCATTTGTCCACTCACTTCAGCCTTCTCAGGCTCTCTAAAATATGGCTTTCCTTGAGGATTGTTCTTGAAAAATGGTGGTTTGTTTCCCTTTTTCCTCTGCTCCCTCTTAAACTTCTTCTTGTCTTCCCAAGCTTTTTGGAAAGTAGGATTTTATTTTTTCTGATCATATAATCATTTTTCTCTTATTAAAGTTTCTTCCATAGTCTTTGGGTCATCATACTCGATCTTGTCACTGATGGAAGATGGTATTCCATTCAGATACCTTTGAATTTTGACAGTCTCTTCCTTGATGAAAGGAACATATTTAAACAATTCCAAAAACCTTCGTTCATATTCATCAATGGTCATGCTACCCAGTTTGAGTTCAAATAATTCTTTCATCTTTCTGTCATAGTACCTCTTAGTTAATTACTTCTTTTCAAAATGCCTATTGAACTCCCTCCATGTAATATTCTTCTCTCTGACATGTTGTATTTGCACAAGCTGCTCCCACCATACGAATGCCTTTCGTTTAAGTTGGTAAATGGAAATTTTTCCTTCTTCATGAGAAGAATAGTTATGCAGTTGGAAATATGTTCTCATGCCCAACAGCCATGTCTCAGCATCTTCATCTTCCTTGTGTTCTTCGTCAAACGTAGGAGGTTTAATCTTGTTCATTTCACCTTTCAGTTCATCCATTCCAGATCTCCTATGTTTTCAGGTAGGAGATGGGCTTGAACTACTGTGTTCCTCTTTATTGGAATGTTTTGGGGAGTGATGATGATGCTTTATAATGCTTCTTGTCTTATTTTCCTCTCAGGATTCTTGTAACTCCCTATTTTTCTTGAGTCACTCTTCTTATCCAATTTCCTTTTGATTCTTTCCAGAATCTGTATCAACTTTAAGTTTAACTTTTCTTGTTGATCCCTAGATTTCATGAGCTTTCTGTTATCAACACAGTGAGCCTAGGTGTCTTTCTGTAATCATTCAATGATTTTCATCATGCGCCCTTCCTTGTCCATCTCTCCTCCATGGCCATTGGAGTTTGATTCTTCCCCTCCTAAATGGACATCCATTCCTTTTACTTCATTATTTGAACCAGAAGCATTATGTGACTCCTCTATTTCTTTACACTCTGTGGAAATTTGTTGTAGTCTTGACACTTGTTGAACTCTGCAAAACGCAACGTGCATTCAACCGGAATTTTTCAGGCCATCATTCCTTAACAATTCCCATAGAATTCATAAACCAATATGATTTAAGAAAACATTCATATTTCATTTTTATTTCCGATCTCTTCTCTTCACTGTAATAAATTTTGGGCACTATCCCCTTTCTCTCAGTCCCCAACCCATGTGATCACGGACTGTGACCAAGTGATAAGTCAAAAGGTGCTTACTCGGGCCTTCGGCTTCAGAAATTTTCAAAGTACAATACAACAATCCCTCAGAGTTTGGATTACCGAACTTGCAAAGTAGGGTGGATATTCATTCCATGTCTATCTAACATATTATGGTTGATACTTACAATGGAACCTCAGGTGTCTGAGTTCCAGAACTTCAGGTCTTCGGAGGATCTCGCATCTGCACATCCAAATTATTAAACTCCGAACATTCCCCATCACTTTTGGTGACTCCTTACGTTACATCACTTAAAAGTTTCTCGATTGTGGGGGCATGCAATGGTGATTTGGAGTAACCCTCCTTTCATCCCACAATTCTTCTGATGCTGACACGTAACATGTTGGTGAAACCATGGTTTGGATTATGGGACCGCCTTGGATAATTAACCTCCATGAAACTTGTGTCCCCGCAATGCCTTATGGTCATTGATCTTGATGTATCATGATCGACGCCGGTGTGGGTCCTCTAAAATTTAACTATGTTACATAACCTAGGGCCCCACTAACCTTGCTTATACAGGATGTCACATACAGGAATACTAGTGGCGGATACGTGGCCCACACGCTATGCTCTAAATTTCATTTCAATATTCCACAAGTTCGAAACCCAATGACACGTGGTACACATCCTAGGTGTCCATGTCACCTCCAGGTGACGTCCTCATGACTCACCACTTTGGATCTTTGGGCTTTGGGAGTTTCAAACTCATAACACTTTCCTCCTCATGAAGTACTTCCACCCGAAGTACACGATCTCTTGATGTGTGTCCTTCACAACGGACGATTGCGATCTACTTCGAGACTTCGAGAGTTTGTCACACTCCACACTTGAAATCCTCTAAAGTGGTTTTCCTTTTCTTACATGGACACAGATCTAAAATTCGAGCTCTTCTCCCCAAATCTACGGTGTAAATCCACTTCGGGGCTTCGAATCTTAAGGATTTGGCCTTTCTATTATTCTTCATCAAATTCACTGAAGTCGTGAACTCCAAAGGGCTTCCAGGTTAACCCTTCTACACTTTATCTAGATCTGACACTCATAAGGGTTTCTTCCTAATAGATCCTACGGTTCACACTACTCTGTGGTCAAACACCACTTATGTTGTGGTTTCACGATACGCTTCTCCTCCTAAGCTATTAACATGACCAAGGTAACCTATTGGTACTCAGGAACGTTTTCAGGTTCGAAATTGGTTCCTCCAAACACAATTTCCACTTGAACCTTGAGTCCAATGACCACTTATCCAACCCATCCAGGCTCCGCGTTGAAACCTTGGGTCAGAACTTGATTTTTTTCCATTCACAGAACAACTCCTTCCAAAAATATTGCTTCAACTTCCACTAACATGGCCTATCCAAGCTCAATGTTGTAACCATTCTTTGATACTATATTGTAACATTTCGGTCCTCTAGAGACTGGTTAATGCCACTACTGCGAAATATACACTTATATATAAATGACATGTATTTTAATGAATTAAAATACTTAACACAGAGTAATCATGGAATTACTGCTACCATATACAATCAATGAAAACTAACATTAATTCACATACATAATAGAATACATGATAACCATTCATCTCAAAACATGCATAAAATACATAATTAATCGCATAAATGATACTTATCTTTTATATGGAGTGAATCCACCAACTGTGTGCATACCTTCCATGAACCTCCTACCCTTAGACTATGCCTCTCATCACTCTCAATAGTGGGTCACCCCCGATATGGAACTAAACTCCATCTAGCAAGGGAATTCTAGGCTTAGCAAGGACAAAAAGGAAGTTGCACAAAGCAACAGGAATGATCTTTTATCCCAAGAGTCACTTACGCCCACAACACATAGAACCTCATTCCCCACAGACTTTCTCCACCTGAGGAAAGTACACCTTCACTACTACAATTCCATCGGCCAATACACCTCCCTTACCTTGGGCTTCAACAACAAGCTGGACTGGAAGTCTCAGAGTACTCTGGCTACTATGGGACTCCCTTCCAGGAGAACTCACTTCCCAATAGACTCTCTCACCTGGGAGACCTATTCACAGTTCTGATAACCAGTCTTCGACTTAGCTACAGCTGGGTACGGTTGACAGAAACAACAATAGTTAACGACAACATGGAAAAATGAGTATGGACGCAAAAACATGCAACAACCTAACGCTAAGTCTCAACATGGCTTAGGTGACTACAATTGTGTCGGGATTCACAAGAAACAATACAAGACGGCTTCCCCGCTTTGGTTTCAAAAAAGTGTGCGGGTAGGCAAAGGCCAGACTCAGAGACAAGAATGATGAATCGAAAAAAATACAGGATAACAACCTTCATGTGAGGGTCTCCTTCATTGTGCGCTCGTATGCAGATGTAGACATAGAACAAAATCGGGTTCATGTGATAGATGGGAGAATGGCATCATGACTCAGGCGAATTATGGGAGACTGACTCACGAACCCCCCTCTAACACGATCTGACACTTCAGATTTAGGTACATGCTCCCAGGTCGACACTTGTCTTCCTGGAGCTGCATGTGCTCCATTAAGCCCATGTCCCACTTTCCAGGAACTTAGGATAAAAAAACATATAATGTTCACCTTAGTCTTTAGGAAATAATATTAAAATATTATTCCTCTAGAGGTAAGCCCCCTAGCTTAGCCCCTAAGCCCAATACTTAGCCCCGCTTCCTTACCCTACCTAGTGAAGCTTAGTCCCCCATAACTCTTCTTCGTGGATGGTCTACACATAGTAGTGTCTTTATTTTTATTAATGATATGCATAATTACATATACAAAAAAAATATCAGGCTCCTGGCCTTGGCATCTAGCTCACCAGCCTAATAAACACATCATTCATTAAGCTTACAACCACTTGTCTCACCATCCTATAAGAAAAATTACAATTCAGAAGGGGCTCGGCCTTGGGGTATTACATCTGCCACTCTGTTTCTATAGACAAATCCAATTGTTGCATCTTGACATAAGTATCCTAAATTGTAGGCTTGGATTCCTTGAGTTCTTTATTGACAGCTCGAGTAGCCTCATACATATCATTGATTCTTTCATCATCTTCTTATATCTACGTGAAATTTGCCTACTGCACAATGAGGTCAGTGATCTCCTGCACCTCCTTTTTCATCTACTGGATTTGAATCCAGATTTCTTCTATCGGCCTCTTCCTCTCTTCTAATATGCCAACCCAATCATTGGACATGGTAAACATATTAGTACACTCACTTGTATTGAACCTATTTAGGAAGCATCCTAACCATGTATTTGTGTTGCTCCAGGAACAATTCCAGTATTGCACAACAATATTCTAGATCCTTCTACAATGGCGTAATATATTCCTTAACCGATCTCATACTGTTAGAAGAATGAGTCTCCTCTTTTTTATCCATAAGGTCATTTGGAGGATATTTACTTATTTTCTTTGGCACTTCTATGGATTTATCATCCCATGGAGTGGGCATATCTTTATCCGCGTTATCAAGTGCGACATTGACCTACTGAATTATCGGGAAGGGGGAAGGAATGGGCAATATGGTTCTTGTGGTGATAGATAAAAGGTCAGTATAATCAATCTCAGAAGTGTCAATATGAGTGTTAGAATGGGATGATGTAGCGTTGGATGGGGAGTCAATGACCAATATAGACATTTGTTTAGTGAGATCCTCAATGATGGGAGAGGGTTGTGTCTTAACTGGGGGGTCATACAAAATAGTTATAATGGGAACTAAGGATGGGATAGGGGTGGTGGTGCAAGTTTGAGGTGAAAGGGAAGAAACATGAATTTCATCTGTGATAATGGTGTCAATGGTGGATATGGAAAGAGATCTGGAGCACAGTTTCTTCATAGGAAAAGTGGTAGTAATGGTTTCACAAAACTGCTTACCAGATATTGTGTCATCATCTAGGATTGATGGTAATGGGAGCATAACTGACTTGGGAAATGTCTCATTTTCTCCTTCTTTCTTTTCTTCCTCAGAGGCTAAGAGAATTTGTTGTTGTTTTCTGGTTGTTGTGCTACATCTTAGAATATTTGTTGGTGTTGGGGCCTTCTGATGTAAAATGAAATGAATTTGATAAGAGACACTAGAAATATTCTTCTCTTTCTAGACTCCAAACCATGAGCATACCTCCTTGTTGGTGCAATTATATGCATAATATATTACCGAACATAAATTATCAACTTGGATTCATAATCAATAGAGTTGATGCACTATATGTGACGATAATAGATAGGTTCCTATGTTTGTTTAGTATATCTTAGATAAGAAAACCATTTAAAAACCAACACACACTTTTAAAAATAACAATCTTCACACAATTCAAATGCTGGAAAGAAAACCTCATAAAATAAACATGATTCAAATTCTTGTTCAGGTGACTAGTGTGTTCATTGTAGGTGCATGAATTAGAAACATGAACTTTGACTTTGTTCCCTCAACATCTAGACTAATAACAACTAACACTCTAAATATGCTAGAAGGAAAACATCAACCAATTCTAGAGGAAATCACATGCGAAGGAAGGCACTCCATTTTAGGCACATGTAGGGTGAGAGATGGAGGTCTTTATTGTGCATGTGTTTTCAAGGTGTAACCTAATTAATTCAAGAAGAAACTCTAGGTATGTTGAGATACTCCATTATAGGCTCATGTAGGTTGAAATATGGAGATCTTAATTATCACTATATTTGCAAGATAGAAACAACACTACAACATTAAATCTACCAAATGATTGTCTATACACACATAGAAGGATAGAAAATATTCACTCAAGAAATTAGGTTGCACTCATAAATCCATATTACACTCCAAAAATCTATATTGCACTCCAAAAATTCTCTCTCACTTACTTATAATTACCACACATCTTTATTGTATTTTGTCAAATGTTTATTGAAACAAAACAAAAATAAAGTTAGATGTTTATGATCAAAACAAAAATGTTTTTTTCCATACACAAACTAGAATTATATATACAGTAAATAAAAAGAAGCTTACCTTGGTTGGGTCGGTGGGCCCTTGTCGTAACGACAAGGTATATTTAAAATAAACTTATAGACTGAAAGGTTTGATAACACACATCATTTCCATGAACTATAATTTATATCATTACTTGAGAAATAGGTGTACAATCCACAGTCTTCAAGAATCAACCCTACAACACAACAAATCCTCTTTCTTCAAGAACCAATCTTATAGCATAATAATTCCTCCTCTACTCAGACCTATGAGGTATTATTTATACATAAAATCCATGGAGGAATGGATGAAACCAAATCCCCAAACTAAGAAAACAATTTTCTCAATTTTAGGGTAAATCCCCAAAATCTGTGTTTTTCATCAATTTGGGTAGATTCAAGTTAGGGCTCCACCCATATCTTCCAAACCAATTCTAATTTTGAAAAAATGCTCACACCTTACTCTATTTTCCATATTCTATAAAAAACCCATATCTTCTAATTTCTAGATCTGATACCATACGCATGGAAATCGAGGCGTAAGTTAGAAGTTTGAGAATTTTACTAATTTTTGTAGAATCATTCCCCCTGAGATGGACATACACACGTGAAATATGGATGAAGTTTGACACACATGTCTGCATGAAAACATCATTATGTACAAAACCCATGTGCCCTATTTGCTTCTAGAAGAATTCAACAATTCTGAATTATGTCTAGTACCGAGCTAGCACAGTTGGTACCGGACTAAAACAATTAGTACCAAAATCTTGTAGGCAGGGGTTTAGTATCAGATGAACAAAATCACAACTATGGGTACCGAACCAGTGGGATGGTAGTGCCATATGGAGTTGGTACCATAATAGGAGGAATCTAGTACCGGATTAAGCAAGTACCAAAAGAGGCGGAGAGTTGGTACCAGATGAAGCGCAAAGTTGCTATCGGATGACGCGTAGAGATGCTACCGGATGAAGCTGGTAATGGAAGAGGTGGAGATTTGGTATCGAATGAATCTAGTATTAGAATAGCTGGAGAGCTGGTATCAGATGAAGCGTAGAGATGGTACTAGATGAAGTGCAGAGCTGGTACCGAATGAAGTTGGTACCGAAAGAGACAGAGAGCTGGTACCTGATGAAGCACAAGGCTAGTACCAGATGGAGCTGGTACTGGAATAGGTGTGAAGTTGGTACTGAAAGAGGTGCAGAGTTGGTACCAGGTGAATGCAGAGGTAGTACCATATCGCTACAGAGTACTGGACAAGGTGATGCCTTGTCATGAAGCTGCTAAATAATAGTCAAAGTAACTAGGAGCATAAACAAACAATCATTTAATCAATTTTAATCAAGAAAATAAAAAAAATCATGCTTTAACATAAGTTACCTCTCTATGCACATGGACAAGGTCACTAAGTGGATTTGTGGAGGAAATGGTCAACATATGTACATGTGACAGGTAACATTGACTTAGATAGAGGATAATATAGGGTAATAAAGGTGTCAAAATGGAGACTCAACATTCCCCCATGCTTAATTCATTGCATGTCCTTATGCAACAATAATCCTCAAAATTTCAAAATTGATTATACTCTTCACTCGATGAAGCATTCCTTGAAGTTCCACCTTTCTTAATCTCCTTAAGTTCTCTTTTAAGTAACCTACTATACAATATTAACTTCCTGGCCTATGCTTCACACTTATTACCCATGGCAAAGTAGTCGTGACAGAAAAGTGGAGTCATGAGTAATAGATTAGATCTGTTAGTGATTTGGCATTAAGCCTTATCCAATCTGTTGTGGATCATAGTTAGGAGAAAGGGTTGGATGTGAGTCTAATATGATTATAGGATAGTGGCCAAGAGTTTTCATAATGACTTTGACTAATAAGCCCCCCTGGCTAGATTACCTGTAAAATAAAAGTGATATAAGCATAGTTTATATCTCATTTGAAGAGAGGAACACATAAAAGAATACATCCCAAGATGATTAACTCATTTCTTATCCAAGTTTTTAGAGATGAAGCTCTTCTTTCTTAGGTAAGGTGAATTACATATACTGAGGGTCCCACTTTCAAGAAAACCTATTTATTTTAAAGATAGAACTCTAAAGTGGATACTTGAAGGTTCTTAAGAACATCATCCGAGAGATATAAAGGTCATCTCCTAACCTTGATTAGATAATGCTTCAGAATCAACCCTAAGGGTTTTTTTTCAGTTTTAGGTGTGCAACTTTATGTTTTTCAGCTCCCTTTACCTCACATAGCTCCATTTCCAGCAGGCCTATTCAGTACCCCGACAGGTTTACCTTAGTACCATACAAGCATGGCCCCGCTGCCGATAGGCTTGTTCAGTACCTCGGCGGGTTTACTTCTACTTCCTAACACTTTATTTTATTATATTACTAAAAAAATTTAGAAAGATGTATATTGTTCATTGACAACTTTAGAGTATAAGGAAGGCAGGTGGTACGAGAGTGTTTTAGAGTTATTAGGGACACAATTAATTATTTGAAATTATCCCAAGGGTGATATCATCCACATTAAACTTAAATCTTAGTTATTCAATGTATAATGGAACATCTTGGATAATGACTAGGAGGTCCCTCTAGTTAATCCTATTAGGGTTCTCATGAAAGTTCGTTGAGGTTTTGCAAGGGCGGTCCACCACATGAGGTTTTCTCCAATACCTCCCAAGAGAAACTTGTAAAGATAAACTTGGATAAGAACTCTTGAATCAACTAGGTTAGTATTAGACATAATGGTCCCGCCAGTTTTCAATGGATATTTAAATTAGCAATTGTTCTTTTCAAAATGATGAGGTAATAAGAAAGGTTCACCCATTATCATATAGAGCTAAATGTGGAAATATCTTCTTAAAGGATAGAAAGGATGATTCATTTAGGGGTGAGTGTAGAAATGTAGGAGGAAGATGTACATGAGAGTAAAGAACAATTCAACACAAGACTTAAGTGATCCTTGATAGAAAGAACATGAAAAGATTATCCCATACCTCAAATTACCTAAAGTGAAAAAAATGTTAATCACATGAAAAATATCATATCACTTTGGAATTAGTACCAGATAAGTAATGGAGCAGGTTTCTGCAGTACCGAAATAGATAGTACTGGAACATGACGGTACCAAAAAAAAATTCTATAGTATCGGAATAGAGAAGTACGAGAACAAAAAAATAAAATAAGTAACAAGGGGTAGAAACACAGTGACATGATGAATGAGTTCTATATGAGGAGATGTATACAAGGGCTTGTAGAAGTTCATGGTAGGGAGCGTGCAATAATTGAGGATATAAGGATGTATGAGAATAACCACATGTTTAATACATAATTAGTCTAATTCCTTAATAAAACGGGAAAATGTTGAGTTTATACACCCTATTACATGAAACATTTAAATCGAGAAAAAACAACTTTGAATATAGGATAAGGACTAGCAACACCTCATTACCAGTACCAGATCACCTTAGTACTAGATGAACGTAGATTTCATTTTTCCTAGTACCGGATGACTACAGACCTTGCCCAGTACCAGATGAACAAATATTTCTTTTTTCCTAGTATAGGATGAACACAGACCTTGCCCAATACTAGATGAACGTAGAGTTTGTCCCACAACACTAGATAAATGCCGATTATTGCTCAGTACTAGATGAACACGGAGTTTTTCCAGTACCGGATGAGCGCAAACATGATTTTTTTGCAGTACCAGAACAACACAGAGAGAATATTTACAGTACCGAAACAACACAAAGATGTTATCCAGTACTGGATGAAAACATAAATAATATTTGCAGTACCAGAATAACACAGAGATGTTATCTAGTACCGAATCACCACAAAATTTCATTCCGGTACTCAATGAGAATTGGGTAAGCTACTTGGTGGCGTATTATGCAAACTATAATTTGTAGGATTCTCCTTGTGGCTAACATACTCTGAGTATCAAGATGTATAATATTCTAACAATCATTGTTGCTATAGGAAGAAACATATGACTTTGTTCTGTTGAAGTATCATGATGGAAAAACATTGCTTTTGTTGCCACTTCCATTTTATTAGAAAATAAACCTAACTACTACTGTCTCAAAAACCACTCCCCCGTGCCTGAGATTTTTCATGGCCTCATGCAAAATGTGAGACACTAAAAAATTGATTCTCAAAAGGTTGCAAACATCTGCTAAAAACAAACCAATAGAACTAATTAAAACTAGATTTTTATTCATGCTTACAAATAGAAAATTTAGGGAAAATGTCAAAAGTTGAATTATTAGTTATGAATAAAATAGTTTGGAAATAACATTTAGTTTCAAATGCTATTAAAAATATCACTTAATTGATCATCATTGTGAAATAGTTGTCTTAAAATAAATAGGTAATGATAAAGCACAAATACATCATTTTTAACAACTTAAGGAAAAAGAAGAAATTTGAAGAAATAGGTCATGAAGCACTACCTCAAGTGTTATATTATGTTGACAAGGATGCCTTCTCCGCTTTTGAAACCCTTCCATTATTATGTGTGCATTCTAAGGATGAAGATATTCCCTTCTCATAAGATTCCAAATAAAATTATCATAACTTTTAGAAAGAGATCTACTATAGGAACAAAAGATCTTAAATCGATTGCTTCATTAGCTTTTGACATTCCCATTTATGAAAAGTATGAAATGTATGTTACATTGTACTTATGTGAAACATTTATTTATTTATTTACATATCCTACTCTAATTGAACAAAATAAATTTCCCTTCAAGTATATGAATACTTCCAGTGAAGCCATGTGCGTAACAGGGTTAGAAATATATCCATAATCGGGTTTAAAAGATAAATTTTAATGCATATCGGAGTATGAAGGACCAACTTCGTTGATGATGAGATCAAACAATAATGAAAAATAAAAGAGTGGTGTGACCTAATAACTAATTGAAACCATATTTCAATAAGATCACTATATTCTTGTTTCTCTTCTTTGTTTAGGTCACACTAAATGTATTCCTCTACCATGCTATGCAGATTATCCTCTTCAATGTGGTTGGTCTTTGGAGTACATATAGGATCTACTAAGAGGCATGTTAAGGACTCCTCAATCTCAAGTTCCACTGGTTTCTCTCCATTGAATTCTATCCATGATTCTTTATTCTCCTCAACAAATTGACAAGAGGAATCCTACGAGACTTCTAAATCTTCCGATGGAGAGACAACTAGATTATCGGCTGATGTCAATATATGCTCTTCCTGAGAGGTGGATATATCAGTTTCTTCTAGAATACGAGAAATATCTTGGAGGAACATTCTTCAAGCTCTTGATCATCCTTGAATTACTCTAGTTGGTTGATGATCCGTGTCTCACAACACAAAGTAGTACTTGAGGGTTCTTACATCACCCCAAAAATGATTTATCATCAAATATTTGAATTTTAAAACTATTTGCAAAAATAAAAAACACCAAACTTGAACTCCCTACATTACTGGGACCCTGTTGTCGCCAGGTTATCGGTTCGCACAAGTTAGCTCATCATAAATAAAACTAAATTTGCATAAATAAAAACACACTTGCATCAAAAGAAAAGAGGACAACCTAACTTTGGAGAAACCCCACCAAAGTGGATGTGTGGGCTCTTCCCTCGCATCTTATCATATTCTCTCTGCCCTTAGGTCATCCATAAAACCAATCCAAAATTGTTAAAGCAATCTGATTCAAACACTACCTATTACCATTTCCAACTCCCCGACAATGACACCAAAATGTTGGTGCAATTATATGCATAGTATAGTACCAAACACAAATTATCGACCGGGATTAGTAATCAATAGAGTTCATGCACTATATGTGCCGATAATAGATAGGTTCCTATGTATTTTTAGTATATCTTAGATAAGAAAACCATTTAGAAACCAACACACACTTTTAAAAATAACAATCTTCACACATTTCAAAAGCTGGAAAGCAAAGCTCATAAAATAAATATGATTCAAACTCTTGTTCAGGTGACAAGTCTTTTCAATGTAGGCTCATGAAGTAGAAACATGAACTTTGACTTTGTTCCTGCAACATCTAGACTAATAACAGCTAACACTATGCATATGCTCAAAGGAAAACATCAATCAATGCTATAGGAAATCACATGTGAAGGAAGATACACCATTTTAGGCACATGTAGGGTGAGAGATGGAGGTCTTGATTGTGCATGTGTTTGCAAGGTGAAACCTAATTAATTTGGGAAGAACCTATAGGTATGTTGAGATACTCCATTATAGGCTCATGTAGGTTGAAATATGGAGATCTTAATTATCCCTAGATTTGCAAGATAGAAACAACACTACAACATTAAATCTACCAAATGATTTTCTACACACACATACAAGGGTAGTAAATATTCACTCAAGAATATATGTTGCATTCATAAATCCATATTACACTCTATAAATCTATATTGCACTCTATAAATGCTTGCTCATTTCCACAAGCCTGTAACATTTCCATCCTTAGGTACTGGAACTAGGTCATGACTACTCCTTGTGCATAAAAATTTGCAACTAAGAGGGAAAAAAATGTGCATTTTGATCACGTGTATGTCCTCATGACTTTTTTTGTGATTAGGTAACCTACAGACTGAAATTTTGTAGGCAGATTGGGGTTAATGAAGTCTCCTCAACCACCTCATATGGTGTTGAAGTTGTCACATAGACTAGACTCTCCCCAATTCTTGCCAACCTTCCTTGACCCTTGGAATACCTTAGTAACATCATAACCATCCATTGAGATACTTTTTTGTCAGTGTATATCATCCATATGAATCAAGTAATCTTTCTCTAAACACATGAAGCCATTGTGGATGCTACTAACAAGGAACTTGGTAGAACACCCGACATATCTGATAGTCCTAAATAATGGAAAATATCTCAAGTTCATAATTGTGGACT
Organism: Picea engelmannii; assembly: GCA_009831015.1. NCBI lineage: Eukaryota > Viridiplantae > Streptophyta > Pinopsida > Pinales > Pinaceae > Picea > Picea engelmannii. The sequence continues at coordinate 18,526 of ML831304.1, forward strand.
CCCATAATGACACATAGAGAGTCTTCCATTTCACACCAACCTCCCTCAAACGAAACAAAATATAATCCAGAAATAATTTAGCTTTCATCTAAGGGAATAAATCACCATCCAAAAAAACTATATTGATGACCCAAGTTTTCTCAACTTTCCCCTATAGGTATCCTATGAACACAAAATACATATCAACAAATTATACATGAAAATAATTTTTGGAACAACATCCTAAGAATTTCTAGCGAGGCCCATGGTTGGAAACCTACAATGGTACATACATGACAGAGGGGAAAGAATGCAAGTGCCAGTTCACAAAACGTTGAGAAGATTTTAGCGTTGAATATGAAAATAACTAGATAAGGAACAATGACTCAGATGAACCATTAAATTGTCATTAAGGGGAAAATTGCATGAAAAAATGATCATTAATAATAGACACGGCCCCAAATATGGAAAACACGATTTGGATACCTGGGTAATAAAGGACAAAAATATCAACACAAATGTGAGAGGATGAGAGGCTCGAGAAAGTAAATATTTCACTAGTGGTTAATAGAAAAGTTATTGATAGTCATTCAAACTTAATTGAATCAGACCAACAATGATGCGACAATGACCAAAAAAAGTATGAAGGAAATTTAACAAGAAAAAATACAATGGCATGGCACATACTTCAAACTTGGAAACTACGTAATATAAAAATATTTGATGTAGACCTACCTAACCACAATGGTGTTATGTGGGTTGGATGAACAAAAAATGACAAGTAGATTCTTAGACAAGTGACGATGGATGCATCACTATTTATTGTATGAAAAAGGGAAACCAAAAAAGCATAATAAAACCCTACCTACGATATTCACTCCCTGTGACAGGAGTGTTACATATATTATATTAATGATCATAAATGTAGGGCTTCAGGCATACACCATTCACCCATACTAGATGAAGATTTCCATCAAGTTGCACAATCTTAACAACTACGGACTCTCAAATTCCCACAACTGTAAAGGGTCCAATCCAGTGCATTTGCAATTTACCTACATGCTTTTGATATGTACTAAATAATAAAGTGAAATGATGAAGTCAAACAAGATTATTTAAATAATAAATTTAATGGAGAACTTTCTAATTATGGAAAGTGGTTATAAGTGGGTTAAACCTAAACTAAGGAAAGTGGGTTAAATGGACAAGTGGCCATGTGAACAAAGTGGCTATGTGGACAAAGTTGGATAAAGGTAACCGTATGGACAAAGTGGTTATGTGGATAAAATGGATATGTAGACAAAGTGGCCTAGTGGATGCTTCTAAGGAAGCTACTTGGAGAGTATAAATAAGAGGCAAGGGTCTCCTGTAAAGACATCTCTCTTGAGAATATATTGAAGATCTATTTGAGCAAGAGAATGATTGTAGAATCTCATGCACACATCGAAGTTTCCATAATTCTGATATCTTGACAGTGAAAGTTTCAGAATTTCAAAAACCCTGGTTTCTAAAGGAGAACGTGGGTTGCAGTGAGACAGAGCACGTACATACATGGGATACAGTGAGGTAGGGTGTGTACACACATGGGATGAAGGAGATCAGAGTGCATACAATTGTGTAACATCATGGAGACTTGAATGTTAGTTGGTGTCAGGTTCCTGAAGGGTGAAGAATGTTCCATATCTCCTTTCTATAGGCTTAGACCTTCCATAGAAGTTCTGGTATGGTTACATGATTGTTTTGATGGATAATCTTGCTTATGGTATGGTGAATTATTAATGAATTATTGGTATGGATGTTATGATATGGTTTATGTGGTTGATTGACTGAGTGAGAAACACTCTTATGTTTCAGTACTGATATGATTTCCATAGTATATTGGTTACTTATACATGATTAAGTAGCATTCATATTGTATGGTTGAGGAGCATGAATAAGTTGTTGGAAAGCATAGATGTGTTGTGATTGGCTATGGTATATATTGGACAGTGAAAGGAAAAAGTGGATGTGACTGAAGGATGCAGAGGATTTGAGTTTTTCAGGGAGAGAAAACCCTAGTTTTTCAGAGGGCATACACAAATTGTAGTACAGATAGGTTCCGTACATACAGGATATGCACTATTGGTAGGGCACGTACATACGCATGCTGCACTACTAACAGGTCTCATACATGTTGATAGATTGATGCTCTTGTGGAGTTCATACTCTATCTAGTTGTTGTTAATAAACCCAAGGATTGTAGTCCATAATAAAAACAAAATTGTACATACATTTTGTGTTCTTTGTTTTCTTTGTGGTGATGGCTTATTGATGATATATGTTGTTTTTATCTGTTTCTAATATATGTTCACATACAACTGGTTTAAAATGTCAGTAATAAGTGATGAGTAAATGGTGATTGCTAACTAAGGATTTTTGTGAAGGGGAGTTGAAAAAGATCCATACACTGATTCACCCCCCCTTCTCAGTGTGGTAGGTGTGTCCAACAAATCTCTCCTACTCAAAAACAATAATAACAATGAAGACTATGAACAACCCCTTTCCCATTACATAGCTCTAATATTTATAATTTTCCCTTGTCTTCTTCTTGGATTATTTATTCCACTTTAAAGGCATTGTGTCATATGTTATTTTCCCATCCTTTTCTTGTTAGAGCTCGATGATCTTGTCCTTTTTTCACCACCCATCTAGCTAGCACTCAATATTTTTGTGGTTTCTTCTTCTTTTCCAACTGACATGTGGCCCTTTTCCTAAAACATCATCATTTACAAAAATGGAGGGCTTGACCACAAGTTTTTACTCATCCTAATTCAACCCTCTGATTCATCACTCGGGATTCCTTCAAATGAAGAGACAAATCTAGGATCCCCTTTATTTCTTACTGACATAAGATGGCATACTTCTCCACCCATCCCTACCACTTCCACACCAAAATGAAATCTCCCACAATAAATTCCTTCATAGTAGCAACATTCGGCTCCACAGGCTTAGTGGCTAGCAATGTCTTCCACTCTGTTTCTACAGCCAAATCCAATTGTTGCATCTTGACATAGGTATCCTGAATTTTAGGCTTGGATTCCTTGATGTATTTCTTTAAATATAGAGTAGCCTCATACATCCCATCGATTATTTCATCGGCTTCTTAGATCTACATGAACTTCTCCTACTGCACAATGAGTTCAATGATCTCTTGCACCTCCTTATTCATCTACTGGATTTGAATCCAGATTTCCTCTATCATTTTCTTCCTCTCTTATAATATGCGAACCCAATAATTGGACATGGTAAGCATATTACTACACTCACCTATATTGAACCTCTTGAGGAAGCATCCTAACCATGTCTTTGTGCTCCAGGAACAATTCCAGTAATGCACAACAATATTCTAGATCCTGCTACAATGGCGTAATCTATTCCTTAACCGAGCTCATACTGTGAGCAAAATGAGTTTCCTCTTGGTTATTCATAAGGTCATTTGGAGGATATTTACTTATTTTCTTTGGCACTTATGTGGATTTATCATCCCATGGAATGGGAATGTATTTAGTTGTGTTATCAAGTGGGACATTGACCTACTAGATTATGGGGAAGGGGAAGGAATGGGAAATGTGGCTCTTGTGGTCATAGATAAGAGGTCAATATAATTGGTCTCAGAAGTGTCAATATGAGTATGGGAATGGAATGATGTAGCATTGGATAGGGTTTCAAGGACCAAGATATATGTTTTCTTAGTGAGCTCCTCAATGATGGGAGAGGGTTGTGTCTTAACTGGGGGGTAATCCAAAATAGTTATAATGGGAATTAAGGATGGGATGGGTATGGTGGTGCAAGTTTGAGATGAAAGGGAAGAAACATGAATTTCATCTATGATATTCATGTAAATGTGTTGAACATGCACACAATAGATATATCTAAATAAAAATACACACATTTGCAGAGAGAATTGGAAAAGGAAGAAGAAGGAGAGAAAGAATGTAAGAATTATCATTAACCGTTGTGAATAATGAATAATTTACACATGATATACTCTATATAACTAAATGAGTTCGAATTGAGGTGAACCAAGTCACCATAGTGGTTCTAGAGTGATTTGGACACACACCAGCAATTACGAGAGTGAACTACCACCTATTCTAGTATCTTAGGCAGTTACGGGAGTGAACTGCCACCTAGTTGAGTTAACTAGTCAACTAGTCTTCAGTTAACTAACTAAACAAAAAGTAGTGAGGAGTTAACTCAAGGAATCAAGGCTAATGCGCCACTCTGGTGATGATACCAAGGAAAGGTCGAATTAGCATGGTTATGATCCCGATGCAACATCTAAACTCAACTCAACTAGTCAAACTGAAGTGTGAACTGAAAGAGAATATTCTCCAGGTGGAATATTCTCTCCTAAAATATAGGAGACTGGATAATGAATTNGGTACAATGTATGTAAAAAGAAGAACTATAGTTGCTAGGCAATTGTGTCCTTCACTCCAAGATGACCTCGCAGAGAATGTGATTTCTGCTAAGTGAAGGTCTTGGTGAAGATGTTTGTTTCTTGTTTTGCTGAAGGACAGAACTGTAAGTTGATGATCCCCTCATGTACTAAGTCCCGGATGTACTGCATGTGGATCTCAATGTGCTTTTTCTACTGACTCTAAACTGGATCTCTACAGAACTTCATAGTGCTCTAGTTGTCACACCAGATGACGATCGATCGATGAAACTGAATTCCCAACTCAGTGAGAAAATGTTGTAGCCACATAGCCTGAATGGTTATGTTAACTAACCCTCTGCACTCTGCCTCAGTTGAAGATAGAGAAATGGCATATAACTTCTTGCTTGACCAACAGATAGGCTTGGAACCAAGACTGAGTGAGTAACCATATGTGGACTTGCGATCAATACTATCGCCAACGTATTTGGAATCAACAAACCCAATGAGATCTAATGTAGATTCTGCTACATAATGAATCAAAAACGTGATGGTGCCCTGTACATATTGAAGGATATGCTTTGCAGCTTTCCAATGTAGCTCGTGCGGCTCCTGCATGAACTTGGAAACTATGCCAATTGCATATGAGAGGTTTGGTATGGAGAGTGTGAGATACAACAAGCTCCCCACTAGCTATCTGTATAGTGTGTTGTCAACCAATGGAGTCTCCCCACCATCCTCAACTTTGACTCTTGATAGGAAAGGAGTTGGAGAAGACTTGCAGTCTGTCATGTGAAATCTGTCATGTGAAATATCTCAAGGATCTCATGAATACTTAGCTTGAGACAGTTTCATTCTTGATGCATCTTGATTGATCTCAAGTCCAAGGAAGAAGTGTAGTGGACCCATGTCCGTCATCAAAAACCTGTCATGAAGAATCCTCTTGACTGCAACAATCGTTGAAGTCAAGCAACCGGTGATCAAAAAATCATCAACATACAAAACTAAAAGTAGAAGTGAATCAGCCATCCTGAGCATGTATACATTTGGGTCTAATTTACAATGTAAAAAGTTTCATGACAACAGGTAGGAGTTCATCTTGGAATACCATGCCCTCGGAGCCTACTTAAGGCCATAAAGTGACTTCTTCAGTCGACAGACCAAAGATGAGTCCTGCATAAATCCCTAGGGTTGTTCCATGTTGATCTCCTTAGAGAGATCACCGCGAAGAAATGCATTCTTCACATGCATCTGATGGACTTCCCATCCCTTGGTTGTTTCAATGGTAAGTGTCAATCATATGGAATCCATCTTAGCTACTGGAGCAAAGTCTCATCATAGTCAATACCATGAACCTGCTAAAATCCTTTGGTGAAAAGCCTAGATTTGTATCTGCTAATATGTCCATCCACTGCGCTCTTAGTCCTATAGACCCATCTGCATTTGAAAAGTTTCCTCCCATAAGGAAGGGGAACTAGATCCCAAGTCTGGTTCTCAAGGAGGCAGTTGTACTCCTCCTGCATGGCGGATTCCCAAAACGGATTTCCAGCAGCCTCGCCATAAGACTGTGGATCTAAAGACTGAACCAAGAAAAGATGCCTGGAAGGCAATGGTTCAGTGGAAGCGAGTGCAATAGCAGGCTCCTAGAAATAATATTGAGTCCTCCTAGTATTGGCTGGATCACCTACGAGATCCCCTGCATCCTGAAGAGTAGTCTGTGCCCACTTGGGCCTCTATTCTAGCTCTGCAAATGCATCTAGATGCTCTGACTCTACATCTGACTGTACTAATTTTGAATCTGAATCTGAATCCTCTGAGTCCACTGAATCAGAACTCTCGTCTGAGGAAGAGTCGACATGTGCATGCTCATCATCTCAGACAGGTGGAAGAGTAAAGGTCTCTGCATGCGGTTGCTGAGGTACATGCGAGACACTTTCCTCGAATTGGACACTACGCTCAATGATGAGTCAGTCTAAAGAAAGATCAATAAGTTGATATCCCTTTACACCGTCAGGGTATCCAACAAAAATTCACTCAGTGCTCTATGGAACAAGTGCCTTCCTCTTTTCAGATGGAATCATGGCCCATGCACGTGAACCAAAAATATGAAAGTGGGTCACTTCCGGTTTGAGGCCGCTCCAACCCTCGTAGGGGGTCTTATCCTTGACAGATCTATGGGGAGATATTTTTTGGATGTATGTTGCATAGTTAAGTGCTTTGGCCCATAGTCTCTGTGGTAGTGACTTTGCATGAAACATGAAAGATGTCATCTACTTTAGAGATCACTTTTTCCACTCAACAACTTTGTTTTGTTGCGGAGTGTAGGGAACTATATGTTGCAATTGAATCCCTGCCTTATGGAAAAGATTATGGATCTCATGATTTACATACTCTCCCTCGTTATCATTTCAGAGGACTTTGATCTTCTTTCCAGACTGTGTCTCAACTAAAGATTTGAAATCTTTGAGGTGTTGAAAGACTTCTGATTTTTTGCCTGAGAAAGTAGATTCAAGTAAAATGTGCGAAATTGTCGACAAAAATGAGAAAAACCTCGCTTTATGGATCGATGGATGCGGAAAAGGACCCATGAGGTAACTATGGATCATATATAAAGGTGTGGAATCTCACTGAGACTTTCCCTTGTCGAATTTCTCTTGAGAGTGTTTTCCGAGAACACATCTCTCACATACTCCCTTGCAGAAATGGATGTCTGGTAGACCATCAACTAATCTATGCTTGCTATGTTGTTGCATGTATCTGAATTCAAATGTCCAAACCTTTCGTTCCATATCCTACTACTTTCATCAGTATGAGTAAGCAGTAAAGTAGAATCAGGTTCAATGAATTAAGAAAAAGTATAAAATCTAGACTAATGATTTATCTCATTGGTAGCAACCCTGGAGTTGGTTTGCATGTTGTATATGTCCATAGAATTTGGTGTGAATATGAATTTATTTCCAGTTACAAAATTCATCATCTGATACATAGAGAGAAGGTTGACAGAAAGCTTGGGAACATGCAACACATTTTCGAAGCTTCTTGAAGCTTTTGTTGGTGAGTTCAATCCTTCCTTTGCCGGTGACTTCGACAGAAGATTTTTCCCCCATAAGAATAGGAGGACCTTTGCATGCATACAAAGAAGAATATACTTGTTTTGAGGCAGCCATGTGATGTGATTCTCCTGAATCTATGATCCAATCATTGGGAGAGGAGTTGATGGAAATCAAGGCATGGCTAGAATTTTCGTTCTTGGAATTCAGATCTTCTGGCTTCTTCTTCTTTGCACCCTCGGGGATGCGATCTCCAAGGTTTTTTTTTGAAGTATTTTAGACATCATATCTATTTGTTTTTTCATGCATATGGATTCTGAATGGAATCCTTTGTGATAGTATGTGCATTTCTCTCCTTTTCTTCCCTTTTCTCCTTTGGATCCGGAGGCATCGGTGAAGGGTTTTGTGTACCCTTCCTTCTTCATATGTGCATGAGATTTCCACTTATATTTATCTTTAGATTTCTGATATTTGTGGATGCCATCATTCACAATGAGTGCATGCACTCTTGGGTCTTTTATTGTGCCCATGTTGATGAACTTGGTTTGCTCTTGTGTCAGGGATTCGATAAAGTCCTCAAGAGAAGGCATCTTCCAGGTGTCTCCAGAGGCGAATCTGACAGTATGGAATGTAGATATGAATATAGAGAATTCAGGACCAAGCTTGGAGAGAATGGTGATAACCATTTGTTTCTCCTCCTTTGATTTTATCAACCCTGCAATCTTTGAGTTGCGACAGTAAATCCTTGAATTTTGTAAAGAAATCTTGGATATTCTTGAATATTTTTGGATCCAATGTGAGAATATCCACCTCCAACATGTGTCTGCTCATCTCATCCTATTTTCCAAAGAGCCCTTCCAATATGGTCCAAGCTTCATTGGGAGTCTTACAAGAAGATATATGAAAAAGGAGATCGGGAGAAATAAGACTGCAAATTGTTCTAAGTGCCTCATCCATGTGATTTAAGTACTTGGATTTTTCTATGGCTGATGTTGAATTTGTATATGGATTCATGGTTAGCCTATACAACCCTCTGGATTGGATATGTATGGATATTTTCTCCTTCCATGCAAAATAGTTGTAAGGTGTAAGAATGAATTCTTTTTGGAATTCCATCTCTCCGTTGTCTTCAATCTTTTGTACCTACAAAAACTTTTGGTGTATCTTTTGCTTAGCAGTACAAAAAATGTGTTGAAACTGCATAGAATATATCTAGCTAAACAATAATACACACATTTGCAGAGAGAATTGGAAAAGGAAAAAGAAGGAGAGAAATAATGGAAGAATTCTCATTAACCGTTGTGAATAATGAATAATTTACACATGATATACTATGTATAACTCAATGAGTTCGACTTGAGGTGAACCAAGTCACCATAGTGGTGGTCTAGAGTGATCTAGACACACACCAACATTTACAAGAGTGAACTACCACCTATTCTAGTCTCTTAGGCAGTTACGGGAGTGAACTGCCACCTAGTTGAGTTAACTAGTCAACTGGTCTTCAGTTAACTGACTAAACAGAAAGTAGTGAGTTAACTCAAGGAATCAAGGCTAATGCGCCACTCTAGTGATGATACCAAGGAAAGGTCTAATTAGCATGGTGATAATCCCAATGTTGCATGGTGATGATCCCAATGCAACATCTAAACTCAACTCAACTAGTCAAACTGAAGTGTGAACTGAAAGAGAATATTCTCCAGATGGAATATTCTCTTCTAAAATATAGGAGATTGGATAATGACTAATTATGACTAATAAACAAATAAAAACCTTATGAAAAATAAATTCTAGGTGTGTGTGAAGTAACTCCAACAATTAGTGTCAGTGGTGGATATGAAAAGAGATCTGGAGCATGGTTTCTTCATAGGAAAAGTAGCAGTAATGGTTTCACAAAACTACTTGCCAGATATTGTGGCATCATATGGGATTGATGGTAATGGGTGCATAAATGACTTGGGAAATGTCTCATTTTCTCCTTCATCCTTTTCTTCCTCAGACACTAATGGAATGTGTTGTTTTTTTGTGGTTGTTGTGCTACATCCTAGAATATTGTTTGGTGTTGGGGCCTTCTGATGTAAAATGGAAGACAGTTGATATGAGACACTAGAAATATTCTACTCTTTCTGGACTCCAAACCATGAGCATACCTCCTTGTATATATCTTTCTCGTCAAGGTCATAAGGCAGTGAGGAGTGTGAAATTGTTTTGACATTGTACCAAGAGGCTACATGTAGGTGCTTTCCTTGTTCATGCCAAAACAAAGATTCTTGGAATGGCGATTGAGAAGGTCCTAGTGGATTCTCATGCACTGAGCAATGTTGAAAAGGTTGTTAAACCATTGTAGGATATCACCATTGTTGAATGAATAATTGGTGGTATCAGTACAATCATTCCATGGCTCGAACCTCATCACCACTGGACTATATAAAAATAATGCTAAGTCCATCCCCAATTGTGGCTACCACTTCCACATAGAAAATGAAACTAAAATTTAGCCATATATAAAATATTTGGCATTGTCATGTGCATCTGCACTAGCCTGCAACATTTCCATCCTTAGGTACCGAAAACAGGTCATGACTACTCCTTGTGAATAAAAATTTCCAATTAAGAGGGAAAACAATGTGCATTTTGATCATGTGTATGTCCTCATGAGTTTGTTTGCAATTAGGTAACCTACAGAGTGAAATTTTGCAGGCAGATTAGGGTTAAAGAAGTTTCCTCAACCGTCTCATCTGGTGTTGAAGTTGTCACATAGAATAGACTCTCCCTACTTTTTATCAGGTTTCCTTGACCCTTGGAATACCTTAGTAACATCATAACCATCCACTGAGATACTTTTCATCTTGTGTATATCATCCATATGAATCGAGTAATCTTTCTCTAAACACAGGAAGCCATTGTGGATGTGACTGAAAAGGAACTTGGTACAAAACCCGACGTATATGATATTCCTAAATAATGGAAAATCTCGCAAGTTAATAATTGTGGACTCCCAGAAAGGCACATAGTGATTCTTCCATTTCACACCAACCTCCCTCAAAGGAAAGGAAATATAGTCCAAAATAATTTAGCTTTCATCTAAGGGAATAAATCACCATCCAAAAAATCTATATCGATGACCCAATTTTTCTCAACTTTCCCCTATAGGTATCCTATGACCACAACATACATATCAAAAAAATATACATGAACATAAATCTTTGGAAAAACATCCTAAGAATTTCTACAGAGGCCCATGGTTGGAAACCTACACTAGTATACAAACATGATAGAGGGGAAATAATGCAGGTGCCAGTTCACAGAATGTTGAGAAGGATTTAGCACTGAATATGAAAATAACTAGATAAGGAACAATGAATCGGATGATTGGAGATGAAAAATTTATAAACAGTCCTGAGGAGGTGACATAGAAGAATCATTACAATGTCATTAAGGGGAAATTTGCATGAAAAAATGATCATTAATAATAAACACGGCCCCAAAAATGGAAAAATCAAGTTGGATACCTGGGTAATAAAGGACACAAATATCAATATGAATGTGATAGAATAAGAGGCTCAAGAAAGTAAATATTGCACTCGTGGTTAATAGGAAATTTACTGATAGTCATTCAAACTTAATTGACTCAGACAGATAATGATGGGACAACGACCGAAAAAAGTATGAAGGAAATTTAACTAAAAAAAATACAATGGCATTGTACATACTTCAAACTTGGAAACTAAGTAATATAAAACTATTTGATGCAAACCTCCCAGACCACAATGGTTTTATGTGGGTTGGAGGAACAAAAAATGACAGGTATATTCTTAGACAAGTGACGGTGGATGCATCATTGTTTATTGGATGAAAAAGGGAAACCAAAAAACCATAATAAAACCCTACCTACGGTATTCGCTCCCTGTGAAAGGAGTGTTATAGATATTATATTAATGATCATAAATATAGGGATTCAGGCGTGCACCATTCACCGATTCTAGATGAAGATTTCCATCAAGTTGCACGATCTTAACAACTCTGGACTCTTGAATTCCCACAACTGTAAAGGGTCCAATCCACTGCATTTTCAATTTACCTACATGATTTTGATATGTACTATCTTACAAAAAAAAATTATCACCTCGCCTGAAAAGTGTTAGTCTTAATGTGTCTGCGATGCCAATCATTTTGCCTAGTCTTTTATATAGTTTGGTGAAAATATGCCAAAAATTGAGCCTCATATAATTCTAACAACTTTGTGACCCGTCCCACAAATAATTCATCATCTGTCATATGAGTCACTTGCACAATATATAATATTGGGGTGATGAATTCACCGGGGAAAACTACTTCTCTACCATAAAGTAGTTGGAATGGTGTATACTTATGCAACCTATTTGTAGTATTCTTGTAATCCCTTAATACTACTGAAAATATTTCATCATAGTCATCCTTATTTGCACAATATACCTTGGTTAACCCTATCTTCATAATCTTTTTAAAGACTTTGACTGGTTCATTTTCTTGTGGATGGTATAAACTAATTTTGTGATGTTGAATTAGGAACTCGTGGGTGAGAGTGGTTGGAGTCTCGCTAATGAAATGTGCACCCTAATCATTGGTCAAACTCTGAGGGAATCCAAATCGAGTGATGATGTTTTAAAAAATAAACATGTTCACCGTAACTATAGAGTGATATCTAACTGGTTCTGCTTCACCCCAATGGGTGAGATATTTGGTAGTAGTAATGATATACTATGATTTAGAGTGCCTGGCTAGTGGATTAATCGGTCTTATGAAATCAACTTCCAATTTCTCAAAGGGTCAAAGAGCCCGAACAAAATGTAAGGGAAACTCATATATGTGTGATGGCTTAGCGACCCTTTAACAAACATCAGATGCCCTGGCATAATCATTGGAATATTTGAATATATTTGGCCACCATAATTATACTTGAAGTATCTTATGTGCGGTCTCTTTCCCTCCAACATGTCCTCCTGCAATTCCACTGTGACATTCCCACAATATCTTCGACTTCTCGTGATCAAGTATGTATCGTCAAACAATGTTGTATAATCCCAACTTATATAATTTCCCTGCGATTGTTGGCATAGGACTATGTTGGAGGAAAATCTATTTTGGGTGCAGGCCTATTTTGGGAAGAAATTATATTTTGGGATCAAGCCCATTTTTGGGAGAGAAAGATCTATTTTTGGAGCACATGGAACAGGTGGTAGAAAAGAAGCATGCAAAAAAACAAGGAAAAACAACATTTAAAAGGAGGAAGGTTAGCGTGGAGCGCATGCAAACATACCTAACCATGTTAGGGTTAGAGTTTTAGACAAGAATGTAATGACTATAATCCAGTAGAGTAGTATAAATAAATACCTAGGAGGTTTAGGTTGAGGTTCGTGAGTGGTTGATTATTATGAGTTCGGTTAATGTTATTGTTGTTGAAGAGAATAAGCTAGTTTTTTAGGGTTAGGTCATAAGTTGTGGATCCTGGTGTGATATAGTCCACCTCACAGAGGGAACTTACCCTCCTTTTCATTTTAATCCTAAATATGTAATGCACACATTATATATTTTGCAGAAGAATGAATAAAGAGAAGAAGATACAGATCTTTGTGGAAGTAGACCTAGGAGGGGGTGAACCATTGTAAATACATTGTGTTCATGTGTCTAAATGATTGTTTAGCTGTTATGTTAAGTATTAGTTAAGGAATAAATGGTTAAAATTGAATATAATAGCATGCATGCATAGTTTAATGATGAATAAATACTAGAAGTAGATTAATGAACGATGATGATGATGAATAAGGAAAAGAATCAAAACAGAGTCCCTAGTCCTTCCTAGACTGCAAACACTTGAGTATTGCAGTCCCCATAAAGTTATATTGGGTGAGATTTCATTTTTCAATCTGTGTGTAGTGTTTCCTTCTGTTTTACCAGGAGGTCCTATAGTTTTGATGGTTTTCTTGGAAATCTATTTGAGATCATAGCCTTGGTCAACCCAAGTAATCAACAAATGGTTTTGTTTTTGGATGGAGTTGCACTGGATGTAGTGGAAGGGATTTGTTAACAAATAAGATTATATGGGTCAAAAAATTCACATTGGTTTTGTTTTTTGAGTCATAAGGTTTATAGGACATAAGTGTTGAATATTTAGGTTGTAATCATAAAGTTAGATTTGGTTTGAAAATGAATAAGACTATGTATAGCCTTGGTCTAAAGTTTGAGCTATGTGATTGTTATCATGACAAGGTAAGAATCCCCATGAGTCATACCTTTGTTTTTTTACACAATTTCCTTGACATGTCATACATATAGGTTGTACTCAAAGTCTCCCCTTTGTCACCATAAATCCATTCAAGTGTCAAGTCAAAATGGTTTGATGTGTTGCTAACTCACTAGGAGAGTTTGCAGCGTACTCTAAGTACTTCATGATTTCAATTTTGTCATCGTTGCAATTATAGGATCATGTCAAAGAGGATTTATGGTTTTCAAAGCCTACAATTTAACCACTTATATATGGATTATGTCATACCATCAACTAACAACCTCCTCGAATTTTTCAAGATATGTTTGATTTGGCATTGCGAATTGTCGTTGCGAACTGTTGGAAGAAGACGGTTGTAGGTTGGATAGGTTGCAAGAATTCTAGTGCAAATTCAAAATAACCACCATCAAACTCAGGGTCATCAAGAACTCCATGATCATTTTATTCTTTTTTGAAGGTCAATAAATGGTTTGGATACTTTATTTTCCTTTGGCATTGTGAACTGGCACAAGTGCTACGAACCGAGACATGAGCACTGCGAACTCATTTCATGTAGTCATTGCTTCTAAATATTTGATCGTAACTTTAAAACAATGATGTGGGCTTCTTTGAATTTTTTTTGGAGGAGAATGCTATCTTTTTTTAATTGTTGACCAAATTTCAGCCTGAACTAGTTTGGTATTTGAGAGAAACAATTAAAACACCAATGCGTTGCAAACGAGCGCTATAAAATCTTTGTTTTGCATAGTTGTTGGATATTCGATGTGTTGGGAGGTTTCCACCTGTCAAGGAGTTTTCAAATGAATTCTAATGGATCAGTTAGATGTCAAGGGACACCTTAACCTAATATTTAGATCTATTAAAGACCTCATGCAGTGAGTTGGAAACAATTTATTAATGACTTCCAACAACTTCCTGAAAATTAACACTTTGTTGGATTTTTGTCTCTTTGATTGTTGCCACCTATATCCAAGGTATAGAATCCAATGAAAGAGATGGGATTCGACCTCCTAAGGATATTGTGATGTTATTTTATATTTAAGGAAGAAAGGAGCTCTTGGAGAAGGGTTGGACCCTTGGAGAAGGAGTCTTTTGTATTGTATTGGAGCTTGTTTATCTTTTTGCGAGATTAATACAAAAGATACTCTTGTCTTCCTTTGATATTCATTATACCATTTTGGTTTAGTATGTGTTCCTATATTACATATTCAATATTGTACTTTTTTTTGGTATGCTCTACATTTTTTTAACGAAATTCATCTCTGATGCTCCTTTTTCATTAAGTGTATCTTGTTATGTGTCTATGAATTATTGTTTCAGAATTCATCTGGTTATGGTGCTTTGCTCAAGTATTTCCCCTTTATGTTTTCTTCTAAATATGTAATAAGAATTAAAACATATATAGATGATCTTATTGCAGTTGGATTTTTCTATTTTTCAAGTTGGCATCTCATTATCTTATTTACTGAACCTAATTCTTACCGTTCCTCAAGGTTGATAGAAAAGATTTTGCCAGTTATTATCTACAAGTCATTAAGATTCAAGTTTTGACTCCATTTCCCAAGGATACTTCTCTTTTATTTTAAAACCACCAACCTTTATAAAAATAACGTGTTCTGATTAGAAATTTGACCTTTGAGTGTTATTGTTGAATATCTTTTGAGTGAGACAACCTTTTGGCTATTGATAGAGCCCTCTCTGATTGTATAAGGTCAGAACACAATACAAAGTGGTTGAAATGGTTACCTCGTTCCTCGGGAAAGAATGACAAAGTTTTAGAGTTGATTGTTGATGGTGAACATCAGTCGAATACAAGAAGGTTGTGTACTTTTCACTTGGAGACTCCACTCATGTTTCAATATGATTTATAGAAATCCACTCAAGAATTATCTTACATCACAGAGATATGGAAGGACAGTATGGAAAAATCAGGTACCTAGGTTGTTGGAAGATTGGTTGTTGCCATTGATGTCAACTCTAGTCATGGGTTTTGGATCGCAAGATTGATGATGGTATTTGAAAATGAAGGACAATGCACATGAATATACAACACCCATGGATGGATAGTATACATCATGTTGTTTCTGGTGGTATGTGGAACATCATGTGGATCCTCTCGGTTGGGGAGAAATGAATTTTTGAAGATGACAAAGTGAATTGAAGAAGTGCATGTAGGCCCTGAAGATAATTAAAGAAAAGAATTACAAAATAAGAAAGTGTCAGGTCGGCCCTAATGTTAAAAGGAAGTGACATAAATGGTATAAATAAATATCATTATATGTTAATTTGATACACAATTCAAATTTCAGAGGAAATTAGAAGTAAAGAAGGCCGAATTTCAAGGGAGGATGAAGTATTTTGGTGATGTGTTCTAAGGTATGTTATTTTCAGGTCATCTTACCACTTTTTCTATAACTGTTTTTCTAGAACGATTCAGATGGTGAAATTGCTATGGTATTGAGAATAAATGTCAAGGTATGTGTGGTAAAACTTTCATATCTTGATTCACTATAATTATGGAGATACACTCTGTGGAACAGAGGGTTTGTGACCAGTCCTGAAGCTATTCAATAAACAGGTGTTCCGGGTAAAATAGTCATAACTTTTTCATAGAGAATCAAAATGATGTGGGACAAATTACATTGGAAATAGTACGGACTTTAGTTTCTTGTGTGTGAGTTTCAGAATAAGATGTTAAATATTGAGCGTGGGGCATTCTATACAAGTGAAGTCTCCTGAATAAACCAAAATTGAACAAGGTCTACCATTCTCTCTATAACTTCTTTTTGGGGAGGATTCAAGGAGTGAAAATTGGAGGAGTTTCAAAGAATACATTAAGTAATATTATCTATAGGATCAGAGTACTCCAAGAATTGAATAATTTCATAAATTGAATAAGTCTCAGGAATCATTATCATGTTTTATGTGATGATTGGTTGATGGTGATGATTTAATGTAAAGTTTTATTATCTCTCATATATTCTTGGGTGGAAGGAAGGGGCAAGGATGGAGAGTTCAAATCTCTCTCGATATTGGAGGATTGTATCTTCTTCTTGGAGTTTTATCCCTCCCTTTACATTTGGAAGCTATAGCTACCTTTGGAAGGAATTACTTCCCTTGAACAATAACTATTGATTATTTCGCATATATTATGCATGGTGTATTGTGGTGTATTGGTGTAACTCTTATACTATTGTTCATTGCTCATTGGATATAATTGAATGGTTTAAGTATAAGTTGAAAAAGGTTTTAAATTGTACTTGATATTGATTCACCCCCCTCTCAATATCAACATAGGCTTGATATTTACTCAACAAGTACTTTTCTACATATTCAATGTCTTCCTGTCCTTTCCTAAGTTATTTAAGAGAGTCTTTCTTCACTTTTTGTTTTAAAAAGGAAACTATGAATCCATTCTTTTATATCCCTCTTTGAAAAAAGTAGACATACTTTCTTCATGTACATATGGGGTTGATCATGCCCTTTTTCTTAAATCCTATGATGTTCATGAACACTCTTATGAGAAAAATGAATCCAAAGCTAGAATTGTACCTATAGTCCTAAATCCCGTGCCATCCAAGATTCAAGAAAGATACATGCCTCTTAAATTTCCTTCCATAGTTCATGACTTTCCTTTGAAACATTATAAATATCTTCCAATATTTTATGGAAAGCTTGATGAACTGTCCGCTGAAAAACATGTCCATCCTTTTGAAAATTTTGTAGAACTTTTTGATATTGAATTTGGTGATGTGTCTATGAGAGATTTTTATTTGTCTTTGCAAGGAAAGGCCAAAAAATGGTTTAAACACTTACATCCTGAGTCAATTAGCTCTTGGGATCAATTGAGGGACCTCTTTTTTAGATTTTCGAGTGAAAGAAAACCCTTGAAATTGCTCCTTTCGAGATTTTATTCCATGAAGAAACACGAGGGTGAAATTGTATCAAGTTTTAATAAGAGGTTTGTCGATCTTTAACATCAAATGCCCAAATAAATCCAACCATATGAATATGTTTCCATGTTATACTATGCAACAAATATCCCTCCAGACTTGTTTCTGTTTCTTTTGGAGAGGAGGTTTACCACCTTGCAACAAATGCTCTCTGATGCCTAGGAGGTGGAGGACAATCTCAGAGACTATGCTAACTTTTTAGATGAGATAGAGGATGACAATTTTAATCTTGAAAAGTGTGAGAATATGTATGAACAACAAGAAGAGGTTGATTCAGAACTCTGTTTATTTTTTCATGAGGATAATATTACAGCAAGTTATGATCCAATTTATGATTTACCAACGATTGTGCCAAGTTCCCTTGTTGTTGAAAGTCAAGAGATTTTTTATTCACCAATCTGTGATGATTATGAGGATGTTTTTCCTGAGCTACCAACTCTAGGCCTTATATCAAAAAATGATTATTTTCATACAATTAATGATAGCTCACAACCCTCATATCATAATTTCACAGCTGCAAATGAGGCAAACAATGATTATATTGAAGGTAATGCTTTGCCTTTATGTTTTTCTTCATTTGAGTTGTTAAAAGGGGGTTTTAAAATCATCGATCAAGCACAAAGAACTGGCTTTATGCAAAACCACATAGGGTTTTTAGAGATAAATGAAGATTACATATGGCTTCAACTATGCTTCCAAGATTCGAATATTGAAAATCAACTATTTTATCTTTGGGATGATGAAAGGAAAGTTAAGTATGCTCACTCTAATCTTATTTCAAACTTTTCATTTTCTGAAATCTTTGAAGAAACAGGTGGTAATCAAAGTTTTGAAAGTTTATGTCTGAGAACTTTAGACAATGAAATAGTTTATGATGAATATACCTCACAGTCAGAAAATGCTGAGGAAGAGTGCAATGTTTTAGAAACTTATGAATGTGAAGTGACCTGTCATATTCCTATATCTTTTGACAATATGAATTAAGAATTCCCAGGCAATCAAGATTATATTTCGGTTGAACATGAACAAGAGTTTTTGATTGATGAAGGTCCCAAATACATGAGTTTTCTATTTGATATGCATGTTGATGACAATGATCAGATTATGGCCATTTTCTTTGAGAGTGACCTTGAATCTAAACATGCAAAACGAAATATATCTACCATGAAGGAAGGGACTGGTACATCATTTCATACTTGTGAACATAAAGAAACTATATGCACACTCAGTCCTTCCTTTGTTATTGATCATCAAGTGGTTTTTACTCATGTTCTCTGAGAGACTGAGATCCTTATGCAACATGTTTGCAATCAGTGAGTCAGCTTAAGTTTTCATATTTGGTCAATGTTGAAACTAATTTCAAACTCTTAGATGCATTTGTATTCCTTGTTTCCTTTGATGAAACACATGCAAGGGATCCAACTAGTGGACAAGATGCTTGCATGGCTCCATTGGATTTCTCATTTCACTTGATCATGCAGCCCAGGGGACATCTTAGGGTAGGTAGTTTGTGTGAAATAAGATCAACACTTTAAGAATATATTTCAACAATTAGTTTTATGTTTGAAGATTTGGAGGTGTGGATGGATCTTTAAATGATTTAAAGACTGAGTTTTGCTGCTATTTTAGTTTGCTTTTACAGATGAAAATGAAGCATGATCAGTGGATTTTTCAAGGAGGAATATCAATTCCCAATGGATAAGGAAACCGAAAATGCATGTTCTTGGCAGCTCACAAGGATCATGCCATCCTGTATGGAGCCATATGCTAACACATAAGATTGTATAGGTCGAACAATTCACCTTGGTTTTGTTTTTTGAGTCATAAGGTTTATAGGACATAAGTGTCCAGTCTTTAGGTTGTAATCATAAATTTATATTTGGTTTCAAAATGAATAAGGATATGTATAGCCTTGGTCTAAATTTTGAGCTATGTGATTGTTATCATGACAAGGTAAGAAGCCCCATGAGTCATACCTCTAATTTTTTACATAATATCCTTGACATGTCATACATATAGGTTTTACTCAAAGTCTCCCCTTTGTCACTATAAATCCATTCAAGTGTTAAGATAAAATGGTTTGATGTGCTTCTAACTCACTAGGAGAGTTCACAGTGTATTCTAAGTACTCCATGATTTCAATTGTGTCATCATTGAAATTATAGAATCATGTCAAAGAGGATTTATGGTTTTCAGAGCCTACAATTTAACCACTTGTATAGGGATTATGTCATACCATCAACTAACAACCTCCTCGAATTGTGCAAGCTATGTTTGATTTTGCACTGCGAACTGGTGGAAGAATAGGGTTGTAAGATGGATAGGTTGCAGGCATCCTGGTGAAAATTCAAAATTATCAGCATCAAAATCAGGGTCATCGGGTACTTCATGAGAATTTGTGTTTGGTTTGAAGGTCAATAAAGGGTTTGGCTACTTGTTTTTCCTTTAGAATTTTGAACTAGCACATGTGATGCGAACTAAGACAAGGGCGCTATGAACTCATTTCCTGTAGTCGTTGCTTCTAAAGATTTGATCGTAACTTTAAAAAGGTTATGTGGGAGTCTCTGATATGTTTTGTGGAGGATAATGATATCCTTGTTGAATTGCTGACCAAATTTTAGCTTGACCTAGTTTGACTTTTGAGAGAAACAACTAAAACACCAGTGCGCTGCAAATTGGCGCTACAAACTATATGTTTTTCATAGTTGTTGGATATTCTCCTTGTTGAGAGGTTGCCACCTATTAAGGAGGGTTCAAATGAATTATCATGGATCATTTATATGTCAAGGGACACATGAACCTAATATTTATCTCTATTAAATACCTCATGCAATGAGTTGGAAACAATTTATTAATGACATCCAACAACTTTATGAAAATTACTAGTTTGTTGGATTTTTGTCTCTTTGACTGTTGCCATCTATCTCCAAGGCCTAGAATCCAATGAAATCGATGAGATTATACCTCCTAAGGATATTTTGATGTTATTTTCTATTTAAGGAAGAAGGGAACTCTTGGAGAAGGGTTGGACCCTTGGAGAAGGAGACATTTGTATTCTATTGGAGATTGTTTATCTTTTTGTGAGATTAATACAGAAGCTACTCTTGTCTCCCTTTGAGATTCATTATATAATTTTGGTTCAGTATGTGTTCCTTTCTTACATATTCAATATTGTATTGTATGTGGGTATGCTTTTTTCTTTTTAAGGGAATTCATCTATGATGCTCATTTTTCATTAAGTGTATACTTGTTATGTGTCTGTGAATTGTTGGTACAGAATTCATCTCATTATGGTGCTCTGTTCAAGTAGTTCCACTTTATGTTTTCTTCTAAAGATGTAATAAGAATTCATCGATAGATAGATTCTCTTACTGCAGTGGGATGTTTCTATTTTTCAAGTTGTCATCTCATTATCCTATTTATTGAACCTAATTCTTACCTTTCCTCAAGGTTGATAGACAAGATTTTTCCAGTTATTATCTACAAGTCATTAAGATTCAAGTTTTGACTCCATTTCCCAAGGATACTTCTCTTTTCTTGTCAAACCCCCAAACTTTATAAAAACAACCTATTCTTATTATAAGTCTAACCTTATAAGTGTTATTGTTGAATATATTTTGAGTGAGAAAACCTTTTGGCTATTGAGAGAGCCTTCTCTGATTATATAAGGTAAAAATGCAGTCCAAAGTGTTTATATGGTTACCTCAGGGTTTCCTTGATACAACCCAAGGAAAATACCGAGTGTTAACAAGATCTAGTAAAGAAAATCATGGAGGATGAAAGAATACAAGGGAACGTTTAGGCCATGGAATCCAATGAAGGTGGATATTCAAAGATGTTTGAGGACAAAGGAACTCGAGTTTGTGCAAAAGGACAACATAAACCCTAAGTTTACACCACACAAATGACAAATGTGTGTTTAGCAATTTGCATGAGGAATGTTTCTGTGATTTCCCGCATCTATTGGAGGAGTGGTTATTGAGGTTGAAGGAAAACCATCCTATGAATCAGATCAGATAGTTAGAGTGGCATGCTATCGATATCACATAGTTTCAATGAGTCAATAATAAATTTAAACACGCAATAGATTTTTGGTTAGACAGTATTATTGCAGGGTTTATCACCAAGTTTGCGGTTGATATTGTGAATTCCTACACTGTTGCAGAGAAGGAATTTGTGAAGGGACCCAACTGTAGGTAAGTCAGATCAATTTATACTTGTATCAATATTTTATTATATGAAAAAGGTGTTATGACCATGGAATCATACAACTAAACTTCCCTGTGCACATGGGGGAACGGCGGAAGCACTGTCAGGAGTTTGAGATATGGACAGCGAGATGGATAAAGGGAAGTAGAAGGAGGCCATGGACCCAATCATGATGGAACGGGACTAGATAAATCAGATAATGGAAAAATATGGAAAGACGTGCAATGGTATACCTTACCAATATAATATGAATAACAAAAAGAGGGCCATAGCCAATAGAGAGGGATTGGCGAGTGATGAAGAAGAGGTAGACGATATATGGTCTATGGAGAACATTGAGGAAATCATACATGAAACATATGAAAGAAAAAAAGAGGTCCAGGGTCAGGTATAGAAGGAAAAATTCCAGTCCAGATCACAGTCAGTGTTGAACCTACAACCCCATGTGCGACTAATACACCTGAAAGAACACCAACATTTAGACAACCAAAGTTTAGTGGAAGAGGAGAAACAGGTCAGGGGTACAATCAAGGACAACCAACTAGGGGAATAAGTTCAGGAGGTAACAATAAATTATCTACACCATTCTTAGGCAATAGTTCAACACAATTCAAAATGGAAGGACTAGATTCCACCATCATATTAGCATAGTTTCGGGGTGAGGCATCAAAGGAACCTAAAAACATCTATTTATTTGTGAAAATATATGGGAAGAAAATAAGATCACATAAGAGGACACTAAAGTCATGCATTTATATATAACACTCAGATACTATGCATTGGACTGGTACATGAGGCTTGATTTAAACAGTCCATAAGGAGAAACTAAAACTGTTGTAGAGGTGAAAAATTTACTAGTAAATGAATTTCAGAATCCAAGCTCAGAAGACCAATACATGAATGAAATGATTGAAATCAGGAAGAAACCAAGTGATTCCTTATAAGAAATCATTCAAAGGTTCAAACATCTGAAAGGTAAGTTGAAGTATTCTATTATTGACATGCAACATAGGTAGTTGTTTGTGAATTCACTATTACCACACTTGAAGTATCCTTTGAGATAGTAGAAGTTCCAAACTCAGGAAGAGACCCTGCAATCAGCCCTGTATGCAGAATAAAACCATTATCAACAATTAGATCCAACAATAGAGGAGATGAAGGAGGATATGAATAATTTGAAATTTCAATTGAACTCGAACAAGGGGAAATACAAGAGAGAATTTGTTTGATGTATGTTACGCAACATAAGAACATCATAAGAACAAATGTCCAAATTTTTCGCAATACTTGGAAGTAGGGGTGTCAAACCCCTTGCCAACAGGAGGACCATGGTGTGATATTTTTAAGACACATGAGCATGATGCATGTCACTTTCCAATCATTAATAAGTATAATACAGTGCCAAAAAGTTCATACTATGATTTTTGCAAATCAATGGGTCATGATGATAAGGACTATAGAAAGTTGGAACTGATGAGAGAAAGAACTTCAAAAACTTATACCGTGCAAGTAGAGAGGATGAAAAGGAAAGATACACCACAGTTTAACAATGTGCAACCACAATTCAACCCCACAAAACCGCAATACAACAATGCACAACCATAGTATAATCCTATGCAGTATAACGAGGTACCCCAATACAATGAACCATGAGGAGATAGGGGTAGATTCAGAGGTGGATGTCAAGGTAGAGGAGAACTTGCATGAGGCAAACGACCAATAGTCTGCCATAAAATCCAACAAATACGACATTATGCAAGGTATCCTCCACTTCCACCTGCGAGATGCATGTATTTTCACACAACAAACCTTGAAATAGAATACTTCCCAACACTCTTGGTAAAAATATAGGAAAAAAGGAACCAGAACAATCAAAATGTCCACTAGATTTCTATAGAAGCCAGGGATAATGGGAAAAATATCAACATAGCTACTCGAGGAGGAGCCGTGTTAGGATATTTAGACACTTAGGAGTTAGTAAGATCTACTTGGTCTATTGTGTCGTTAGGTAAAAGTGTGTTTTCTAGTGTGTTTCTTTAGTATGCATTAGTATGCATTTGTAGTTAGGAAATCCAATGGTCATGATATGTTCCTGACATAGAATGATCCGACGGTTCATACTCTCCTCGATATTAACAACCATTCATTCATGGCTTAACACCTGATTGGTCCATGATCCCTATTAAAGGATCATGGAGGTTCATTTGCCTGTGATCGATTGTGAGAAACTCTCTTGTAAAATCTCTATGTAATCTTTTTCTTTGCATTAATAAACCACTCCAAGTGGTCGTGTTGTCTGAGGCCATGGATGTTTCCCCGTAGGGGTTTTACCACGTGAAAACATCGGTGTGTTGATCTTTGATCTTGTTGTGTGAGTGGTTATTGAAGGTGTTAGTCCTCTGTTGGAATACCTGTGTTGACGAACATGGTATCAGAGCCTGTTTGAAGACTCGCTGATCCAGGTGGATATTGGTGGCCACCCACCTATTCCACTTGGACCCCCACCATTGCTTCTTTGAGTTTTCAGTTTCCGCACAATTTACTATTTTTTGTAGTTTTTCGGGTCTTGAACTTCTGGAGCCGTTTTGAGGCCTTAAACAACGTTTTTTGGGAAAACGGGGAGGAACATGGATCAGCAATCATGTTTCACACCCAAAATTTGTAGTCCTCAGATAGATCTTTCTAATGAGGTATAGAACGCGTCAAACAGAGATCATATGCCAAAGTTATGTCCCTGGGAAGTTGATGTACCAACTTACCCAAACAGGGCCCATAGTCTTGGCGTTTCATCTCCTAGGGTTAGGTCTTTGGATGTTTATGGTTTTCCATTGTTTCTCAATAATAATAGGCCTTCTAGCCTCATTGGAACACAGTTCAGAGGCTAGTAGCTGCCACATCTCTTCTCAAATATAAGCTACCAGCACCCTAGCTGGTTTATTTCCATTATGTCTGTAAGCATATTTCAGTCATTTGTTATTAATGAAATGAAGTCTTATTTCCACTACATCTTTGTGTTTATGTGTATTTATGTATTTCATTATGTTCCTACATAAATCTGTATTAGTGGTATCAGAGCAGGTTTCTCATTCTCGATCCTTCTTTGCATGTCCCCAACGAGATCGAGGTATAAGGAGTTGGGGCTCGATCTGGTTGAACCTTTGCAAGATCAACCTCGCAAACCCCGATGAAAACCCATGGGGGAAGAAAAGAAAGATGAGGGAGTAGGAGATCCTATCAAAATGTTTCTCGAGGAGGCCCTCGAGAAACAAAGGAACGCAATGATGGACAACTTTGCCCAGATTCTTCAACGGATTCCCACTGGCGGTGCATCGACATCTAGAAGCCACTCTGGAGGTGCCACTCCTTTTAAGGTACAAGTAAACTTTGAAATTCCCATATTTAACGGTGAAATAGATGCATATGTCGTAGATAGATGGTTGAATCTGTTAGAAGGATATTTCTTGGTTCATGACTTTTTCGACGGAGAAAAGATTATTTTCGCACTCCTCAAAGCCGCCCCCCATGTCAAGGACTGGTGGGAAACCTACTCGGAGAAATAGGGCGAGGGAGAACCCTCTTTGTTCTCGGCTGCACCCACTTGGAATTCTTTCCGAGACACCATCAAGGAACAATATTATCCTGTTGGGATCTATGAGGACAAATACATACAATGGACTACGTTGTGGCAACAAAGGGACCAAGATGTGCATGAGATGATGAATCTATTTCATACCCTATGCACAAAGTTGGGTATCAAAGATTCAGAGAAACATTTGGTGTTAAAGTACCGCAGTTGTCTGCACAGATACATTCAGGAGGAAATGGAGTTCCTTGACATCTCCTCACTTGGTCTGGCATACCGGTATGCTGTCAAGATTGAGCAGAAGTTCAAACAGAAGAAGCGAGACCTTGGGTCTACAAATCAGAAGCAAGGGAAAGGTACTCCCAAACCGCAAAACAAAGGACCAAGCTAAGGTGGGGTAGCCCAGGAAAACCCACCAAAGCCACAAGAAAAGAAAAACACCACGAAGCCAAAAGAAGACATGGGGAAGTGGTGTGAGTTCCATAAGAGCTCCACTCACAACACAAGTGAGTGTCGGGCCAAGCAGTCACTGGTAGCCAAGTTGAAGGCTTCTGAATCGGATGCATGCTCCCACTCTGAATCAAAACCTGACAAGGGGAATGACAGGGGGAAGCATATTATCGATGCGGATCCCAACACCATCGTTGCCACCATGAAGATCCATAAGGAGGAACCATAAGATCCAGAGGAGGTAGAGCATCTCTTCCATTCCAAGGTGTGGGTAAAGGGTTCCCCGTTGCAGTTCATTGTCGACAGCGGGATCCAAAAGAACCTCATCTTGGTAGAGGTAGTGAAGTGGATGGGATTGTCAACCACAGCACACCCACAACCATACCCCATTGGGTGGTTGCACCAAGGATGGGACCTCCGCATCAGTCAACAATGTTGCCTTCCCTACAAAATCAAGCCCTTCACGGATGAGGTATTATGTGATATTGCTCCTCTTGATGTTTCTGATGTATTATTAGGCCAACTGTACTTGTGGAAGCGACATGTTGTGTATGAGTCCAGGCCTCATGTTGTTATTATCACTTTGGGTAATAAGATGTACAGGATACCGGAGATAGCAGCGCCTACCACCATCTCTTTGGTTACTGCAAAAAAATGCAGTAAGCTCATTTCCAAAACCAGAAAATTTGTTTTCCTGATGATCCGCCCTCAAGGAAAGAGGAAGACTGTGGCCATGACCTCCGAACAAGGCCCCACTGCATGAAATAAACAGATGGATAAGGTCATGGAGGAGTACAAGGAGATCTTCACCTCCCCCGTAGGGGTGCCTCTACACTGTCAAGTCAAGCACCTCATCGATCTGACCCTAGATGCATTGCTACCCAATGGACCCATCTACCGGCGCTCTGTCTTGGAGAATGACGAAATCAAGAGGCAGATTTAGGAGCTATTGTAGAAAGGTCACATCCGACCGAGTTCATCACCCTGTGGGAGCCCGATCATATTGGTGCAGAAGAAGGATGGGACTTGGAGACTCTGCATTGACTATCGGGCACTAAACAAGATCAATGTCTGGAATAGGTACTCGATCCCACAGATTGATGACCTTCTGGACCAACTCAAGGGGGAAAAACATTTCAGCAAGATCGACTTGAAGTATGGGTATCACCAAGTACCAATCAAACCCTCTGATGTGTGGAAGACTGCATTCAAATCCAAGGAGGGCCTTTTCGAATGGTTGGTCATGCATTTCGGGTTGACGAATTCCCCTACAAACTTCATGAGGGTAATGGAAGACATCCTACGCCCATTCACCAACTCATTTGTAGTGGTGTACTTGGATGACATTCTAATCTTCATCCAGACTTGAGAAGAGCACCTCCACCACATTCGACAGGTTCTCCAAACACTTCGACAACACAAGTTGTGTGCCAATTTGGAGAAATGCACTTTTGGCATAACCCAGGTTCAGTATCTGGGATACATTATTGATGAGTGGGGGGTGCATGTGGATCCAACAAATATACAAGTCATTCAAGATTGGCCAGCCCCAACCACCCTAATAGAGATTTGCAGCTTTTTAGGTCTTGCCAATTTCTACCGTAGGTTTGTGTTGGGATTCTCTCATATCACTTGGCCCTTGAGTCAAGTCACCAAGGGAGGAGCTAAAGAAAAATTCTTTTGGTCTGAATCTCAATAGAAGGCATTCAGGGAGTTGAAGCATCGCCTCTACTCTGCACCAGTGCTCACATTACCAAACTTTCAACAACCATTTGAGATCAAGACAGATGCCTTTGACTATGCTATTGGGGCAGTCCTTACTCAACATGGGCATCCAGTGACATATCACAGTGAGACACTTTCCGACACAGTTCGGAAGTATCCCACTTATGACAAAGAAATGTATTCCATTGTGCAGGCTTGTCGGCAATAGAAGAATTACATTTTGGGAAAGGAAACGGTCATCCACACAAAGCACCGACCCCTGCAGTTCATACAGACACAAGGGAAGTTACAAAATCATCACCATCAGAAGTGGTGCACATACCTGCAACAATTTCATTTGAACATTAAGTACAAATAAGGCAGCACCAATAATGTTGCAGACTACCTCAATTGACCACCCATCGTGGCACTAACCACTGTGCTCAACTCTTGTGGGCATGAGACTTCTGATTGGCCACTTCTCTACACAAGTGATCCAGAATTTGGCCACACATACAATACCCTCTTGGAGGGTAAGCGAGTTCCCAATTTTCACCTCCAGGATGCTCTTCTTTGTCACCTGGGACACCTTTGTGTTCCTTCAAGTGAGTGTGCCCAGATGATTTGGGAGGCACACTACAATCAGGTCGTTGGGCATTTCGGGGTTGAGAAAACTGTGGCAGTATTGTAAAAGTATTTCTATTGGTCGAACCTTCGACAAGATGTCGGGAATTACATCAAGTCCTGCACTTCTTGCGCCATTGCCAAACCGACCATCAAGAAGCAAGGCCTCTATACTCTGCTTCCTACCCCTAGTCAACCTTGGGAATCCATCTCTATGGATT
Source organism: Picea engelmannii (assembly GCA_009831015.1). Lineage (NCBI taxonomy): Eukaryota > Viridiplantae > Streptophyta > Pinopsida > Pinales > Pinaceae > Picea > Picea engelmannii. Next base: position 46,984 of record ML831304.1, read on the forward strand.
ACATGTTGGGCCTTCCTTTAACTAAGCATGGCAATGACTGTGTTTTTGTGGTTGTTGACCGATTCTTGAAGATGTCCATTATGATGGCCTACAAGAAGAATATCATAGCAGAATCCATTGCTAAACTCTTCTTTGAATGAGTGTGGATACACTTTGGGATCCCACAGTCTATCATCTCAGATCGGGACAGTAGGTTCCTCAGTACATTCTAGTCCAACCTTCTTATGATCTGGTTTCTTCTTCAGATGATGACAATGAGGATGAAAATCCACCTCTGCTTTCTCACTCTCCTCTAGATGAGTCCTTTGAACTTGAACCAGCACCAACTCCACCACTTCCTAGATGGGTCCATTCAACACGAGAAGCAACTGGTGATCTTGTCGGTAATCCTTCATATCAGCGTCGGACACGTTCACAATTTCAGCGAGCCTCTTCTCTTTTGGCTCAAGTTTCAAAAACTCATGATCTAGAGACATTTGCAGAAGCTTCAGATCATCTAGATTGGGATATAGCAATGAATGAAGAGTATCATTCTTTAATGGAAATGATACTTGGGATCTTGTACCTATTCCAAAAGGAAGAAAAGTTATTAGATGAAAATGGATCTACAGAACTAAGTATGCATCATATGGAAGTGTTGAAAGACATAAGGTTCGGTTATTTTCCAAAGGATTTTCCCAAGTTGAAGGAATTGACTATAATGAAACATTTTCCCCTGTAGAAAAAATGAATTCCATCCGCCTTGTTCTTGCCCTTGCTGCCTCACATAAATGGGAGGTCCATGCAATGGATGTTAAATCTTCCTTCTTGCACGGATATTTGCAAGAATAAATCTACATGGAACAACCTCCCGACTATGTCCATAATGATTCTAGCCTTGTTTGTCACCTCAAGAAATCTCTTTATGGTCTCAAGCAAGCTCCCCGAGCTTGGTATGCCAAAATGGATAGCTTTCTTATTGCCACTAGATTCTCTAGATGCCATTCTGGTCCTAATGTCTATACCAAGAAAGT
>ML831304.1:54796-83512 GCA_009831015.1 Picea engelmannii
GGGACGTCTCCCTTGGATTTGCCCTCCTAAATAGAAAGAGCTCCCCATCGAGGTGACAGTGGGTGGGGAAGCTCCTGTTACGCCGGTTTCTACCTTTGACTCAAGCTATTTAACCTTTCCTACAAACCGTGCGATAACAGACCCTATTTGGAAAAAATGGGGGAGATAGAACCCCTAGGAAAACCCATCATGGAGTTCGCTGAGTGGATTATAGGGATCTACAACTCTGGAATCATGAAGCTTTTGGACATACCGCACTTTGGGCGCAGTAAGAATGTAGGCATGTGTGCCAAACAACTCTTGGACAGGGTACATGGTGGTATTCTATGGATGGATAGGCCATTCTATATTTATGTGGCCTTCATCACCAAAATTACATGGCTTACCACTATTGGTACGTAACCTAAATAATATTTAGATAACAAAGAGGGTGAAAAGGAGATCACCGAGATAGTAAAGTTGCATTTTGGAACCAAAAGGGGAAACAAGGGAATTATTCTCAAAGATATCAATGAACTTGCGACACATTTTTCCAACAAGATAATGACTTGCAATTAGCTGAGAAAATACATAAAAGAAGATTCCCCAACATGAGTCATAGCAATTGTCACGCAGTGTGCAAAAGACATAATGTTTAGCTAGGCGTCATACCTAGTCAATTAATTCTTGATCAACTGTAGGGATGCACAGGATCATGGAATTGAGTAGCATTATTCCTAGATCATAGTCCTCATAGATTTGGTAGGTTGGAAAGAACCAAAATTATCAGGGTTTGTAGACAAGATGGGGAAATTCTATGTAACTTGATATGAATCCCTCTAGAAAGCGAATGATAATAAAAATCAACAAGAAAACAATGCAATTTTTGAAATGTTTTCTGAAGACATGCAACAATTAATGTCTAGTGTATGGCACATTCTAGTGGAGGTGGTCCAATATTATGAAGGGATATCCATGTTTAAGTCATCCGATCAACATATGTGGATCTAGGTCGCAAGGGATCCAAAGAAATAATTATTGGATATGGATTATTGTGTCTCAAGGGAAGAAGTAGATTGGATCATCAAAGACTTTCCTATGCATTGGAAGGTGCTAACAACAAAGACAACAACCAAGCCTAAGGAGAAAGTAGAGGCACGACCATCAACAAAGACAAGTATCATGTCTGCCAACACCAGGAAGATTGTGGAACACACTCAGGCTTCTAGAAGCAACGCAATGTAGTATTCTAGATATAAAAAGTATGCAAAACAAAAATAAATAGATAGAAATGGTAGATGAACAACAATATAACCAGAAAAACACCACGATAATACCAAAATGATAACAAAATTACACCAAAAATAGCACTTTGATTAACGAGAGAAATGTTCACTTTCTTGTTCGAGGGGGAAATCTCCAGTAAAGCAGAGCTCTATTACAATAATATCCAAGACAAAAATTCTCATACCCTCGACTCTGATTTATACTAAATATGTCTATCAAAAGAACCATCTAGAGGAAGATCCTTCTAGAAGTGGAAGCTTCTATTAGGTCTTCTTACATTGGACTCATTGTTCCTTATTGCTAGGACTTATTAATATTGACCTTTATTACATCGAAATATATTATTCTACGTACATGAGGGGTTAGGTCCTCCCCCTTAAAAACAACCTTGTCTTCAAGTCTTGAGATGGGGAAATTGTTGCAAAATGGTAGTTGGTTCCCAAGTGGCATCTACTGGAGTTGTATATTTCCAATGGACTAACACTTCCTTGATGGTTCGTTGACGCAGTCGACACTCATGCTGGTCCAAAACTGCTTGTGGTTGTAGCCAAATGGAGCTTTCTTCGTCCAACTCAGGAAGGTTGGTTTGAGTTTGGCACTTAGTTCCAATCACCTTCTTTAAGGAGGAAACTTGAAAAATAGGATGGAGCTAAGAATGAATAGGAAAATCTAACTGATAGGCCACCTATCCCACACTCTTCAGAATGATATAAGGACCATAAAATTTGGGCGCCAATTTCGGACAATGGTTAGCCTTGAGGGAAGTTTTCTTGTAAGATTGTAGACACTGAAACACCTAGTCCCCTTCTACAAATTGACGTTCAGAGTGACTTTGATCTTCTTGTTTTTTCATTTGATTCTGTGCCATGGACAAATTCTCTTTGAGGTTATGGAGAATATATTCTCTAACTGTAATTGTTTGGTCAACCGCCTGGACCTTCGAGAGGCCTGGAAAATATGAGAGGTTTGAAGGTGGGTTTTTTCCATATACCACTTCAAAAGGAGTTGAGCGCATAGTTGTATGGTATCAATTGTTGTACCAACATTCAACTAGTGGTAACCATTGAGCCCACTAATTCCGCCTTTCCGATGAGAAACACCTCAAATGTTTTTCCAAACATTTTTTGACAACTTCAATTTGACCATCAGTCTGGGGATGATAATTTTTGTTGAGATGCAACTGGGTGCCTTGTATCTTGAAAAGTTCTTGCCAAACATTGCTAGTGAAAGTTGGGTCACAATAAAAAATAATAGAATGTGGCATGCCATGAAGCTTGAAGACCTGATCCATGAAAATTTGAGCCATAGTAGATGTTGTAAATGAGTTTTGAAGAGAACATAAATGATCATACTTGAAAATAATATCAACGAACACCATGATGACTGATTTATTGCTCGATTTAGGTAATTCGAAAATAAAATCCATAGAGAAGTCCATGAACATAAGACAAGAGTAGGGTCTCGTACTAGGGCTGATAACACCTGTGTTGAGAAGTCCTTGAAACATTTTCTAAATTTCATTTTTTTGAGAAAAGGGGTGACAATAGGGACATATATTGGGAAGAAGGATTACTGGGACAAGGGGAATGGAATGATCATGAACACCACAGGAAGGAGAGATTCCCTGGGGAGTGGAAAAAACCATTTGATGTTTAGAGAGGATGGTTTAGAGGCCCTGTGGCATAGAGGATGTCTCAGTGGATTGGATGGCATGGAGTTGGGAAATAATTCCAAAATGACCTTTTTTTAGCAGATTTTCCATGCGATGGGAATGAATGATCTTTGGGGAACCGATGGAGATACCTTGGAATTTATATTATTGGCCCTCCTAGTCGATTTGCATGGTTAATTCCTTAAAATCCATGAGAATGGGACACAAAGTCCTTAGCCATTCCTCACCCAACACAATTTCACAACTGCCCATTTCAATAGAAAACATGTGAGATTTCAAATGGTAGTCACCAATTTGGAGATGCACATTTTCACAATTCCCTCCACATTTCATGGACCCACCATTGGAAATCATGATTTGGAAATTATTGACTGCACATATATATAAATTAGTTTCTTGGGCAATGAGGCAATGAATAAAATTATGGGTGCTTCCACTATAAATAAGAATGATGACCTTCCTATGCTTGATGTAACCAATACGCTTGAGGGTTTGGGGAGCAGAGAAGCTAGTCAGAGCATTTAGGGAAATGTTTGGTTCTACTTCAGAAGGGTCTAAGGGAGGGGTTATGTCTGTGGGTTCAGGTGACACAGACACAAGGGGAGCCTCAACATCCTCTTCTGAAACATCCCCTGAGATGGCCATAAAAATATTTTGTTCCTTACACTTGTGTCCCAAAAAATAATTGTCATCACAATTATAAAAAAGTCATTTTAGTTGGCGTTCAACCATTTCGGCCCTAGTCAATTTCTGGATCTTGAGTGGAGTAGAAGGAGGAGTTGGAGTTATTGGTTTAGTGCGAGGAATAAAGGAGGGTTTGTGGTTTTGAGAAGAGACAACATGTTGTGATTCCTTAGGTCTTTCAGTAGCATCCAACCAAATCTAAGGCCAATCCATGAGGATATGAGCACAAATCTCATCCTCGAGGCCACTGATAAAAAAATTCTCGGAAAAAACCATCAGACATGCCCTTTGTACAAAACGCCAGTCACTCAAAAGAAGCTATAAAGTCTTCCACTATGCCAGATTGTTTCAACTTTGTCAAATGGACAAAATGGTTGGTGTTATTGTCAAAGTCTTCATAAATCTCTACCACAATGTGTGTCCAAGAAACATACCCTTGGTAGAAATTTTTTCTCCCTTGCCACCATTGCCAACGTTCTTTATATAGATGGAGAATACCATACCAGAGTTTGGCCAATGCATCTATAATTCCATACAAAGAGAAATAATGTTCCATTTGAGTTACCCATCTAGTGGGATTCGATCCATCAAATTTTTTCACATCCAAACGTGGAAAGCGTAGGTCACGCTAAAAGTGATGGGGCTCAAAATTATGGGAACGAGAGGAAGTTTCACCTTCATTATGTAAAAGTGGGTTAGATAAGGGAATATCTGCAAGGATATGTATCTTAGCATAGATCGTCGTAGTGATAGATTCAATATGGGTAGTAATGTCTTGTTTGAGATCTTGTCTGAGTTCCTCGATTGAGGTAGCAACTGAAGTCGCAATGGAGGAATGATTTTTTTGATTGATGGAGAGAATATTGGCATTGATCTGTCGCACTTCTTGTTAGATTTCTATGAAATTAGAGTGAAAGGTATTGAAGTGAGCTTCCAAGTCTTGGCTACGGGTATGGGCCATGATGACTAGGGAACACAAAAAGGGGCGGGTAGGACCACATAGAAAATGGGTTATGGGTGAAGTGTATCACAACTATCAGGGTGACGAGGTGAATCCAATGGGGCAAATCCCAAATAAAGGTGTCAGAAGGAGGTTTGGTCCACAGAAAAAACAAAATTGCTGAAAAATGATAGGTATGACTATGATCAGGGAGAAGAGAGAAAACCAATGGAATAGGTATCAAATAATTGTGCCAATAGGATCCAAACTCGTTTTTTTTTAATTTTTAATTTTTTTAATTTTTTTTACTCCTACAGAGTTATACTCCGATCTGAAGAATATTGCAGTGATGAAATGTCCAAATGCTTAATAGGAAGAAATGCGTAGTAATTTGACAACTCGAATGAAAGAGACACAGTTGCGCTGTAATAGATCTTATATGTTCTATTTATGTTTCCATCCCAAGGGTTAGGTATTCAAGGGTTCTATAGAGAAGGGTTTTCCATGTGTTATAACTCTCTGATATACATGTGGGGTCCAACAATAGTACTCGGTCCAATATCTCAGAGCACCAACTAAGGAGGTTAGACCATACCCCTAGTCATACTAACTGACTACCCAGGTACTAGAGAGTATCTTTCTGAGTTTTGTTCTCGATGTCACTATAGCAGTCAATTGGTCGATCGATTAAGCTATGGAGGGCTTCAGGAGATCTAGGTCAATCCGTATACAGGTGTTGTCTGGTGCGCTACCACTCAAAGGGGTACCAACAGGGGTTACAAGGGTGGCCAATAGATGTGCGCTTAAGTACCACTTGTATTTCCTACGTGTATCAATCCCCGACCATGGGTTTGTGCGAGTAACGAGAGATCTCTGTAAATTAAAGATGTTGAAATACTTATCTACCCTAAAACAATTTAACCCACAATGTTTTGTCAAGGAAGGTGCTTTGATACCACTTTTAATATTCTAGATATGAAAATTATGCAAAACAAAAATAAATAGCTAGAAATGGCAGACAAAAAACAATATAACCAGAACAACACCACGATAATACCAAAATGATAACAAAATAACACTAGAAATAACACTTTGATTACCGAGAGAAATGTTCACTTGCCTCTTCGAGGGGGAAACCTCCCATAGAGCAGAGCTCTATTACAATAATATCCAAGACAAAAAATCTCATACCCTCGACTCTTATTTATACTAAATAATTCTATCAAAAGAACCATCTAGTGGAAGATACTTCTAGAAGAAGAAGCTTCTATTGGTCTTCTTACATTGGAATTATTCTTCCTTATTGCTAGACATTATTAATACTGACCTTTATTACATGGAAATGTATTAGTCTACCTACATAAGGGGTTAGGTCCCTAACACGCAGTGTTGAAGAGCCGAAGGAGGAAAGAAACTGTGTCAATGGAAGAAGTTTAGGGGGATGCCAAAAATAGAGAAACATCTAGGTCCAGAGAAAACGGGGCATAGACGACGAAGAGTGGGGAACAAACCTCATAGGGAAAAAGAACTACAGGGTAGGAGGTGGAAACGCACAAGAATATGAAATACATGAAGAATCCCCTATTCATCACCTTGAAAGAGGACGATGTTGAGCTCGTGGTGAACAAGGTCCGAGATAGGGGGGATATGTGGTCCACATAGTCAAGGCATAGAGGGAGGAGATCATGGAGAATCAATTGTATTCCCATGATACTATGAAACAAATGCATATGTTTACAGTATAGTATGCTACACAACAGCAACTAGAAAAGACACAACAAACCCTAGCGTCGAAGGAACGAAGGAAACAATAGACACAATGGTGAAGGGTAGAGACACCTTCACAGTTACATAGAAAATGTTGTGAGTGGAAGAGGAAACAACACTGAATCCCATGGGGGAGATAGAATGAATGGATTTGGTCATAAGAAAGATCCCCACAAAGGCGTTATATGGCTTATAGGAAAGCATCATGCAAGAGGTCCACTCTAGAGCTCGCACATATGCCACCAACTTGGAAGTTTGTATAGAAGTAGGAGAAGTACTACAAATAATAGGTGATCAATTGAATTTGGAGAAGGAGGAGTAAAAGAAAAGAATGTGCGGAATGGAGAAGGGACTAGCAACAATCTACATCAACATCCTTGACTACGCGTGGTCAAAATCTGGATCAGGGGTCGAATTTTAGCTCAAAAATCAACGTTCTTGGAATTGTCTCAAAATGAAAAAGAATGTATCCCTCATCATTGTGAACCCAACGCAACTCGTTTCGTCTCAAACGGACGTTGGGAGCGAGAGATATTGCGATCTGTTTGAATCGTCAAACAGGCAAAAAAATGGACGTTGACTGTACAATCCGTACAGTCCGTACAGGATGACGTGGAAGAGTTCGTACATGCTAACGTGGTGACCATACAATGACATGGTATTTGATGATGTGGCAGTTTCATATTGGCAGATTTGGGCGAATGGCGCTTCGACATGTGGCATCATTTTGGTTAATGGTAAGGTGCCACATGGCCCAGTCATGGGCTGCCATGTGGCACCCCTTTATTGGCTAATGGTTTGTTTATTAAAATTTTATTGGAGTCCGTGGGGTTTGACCCCCGGACCTCCCACACTAGTCAAATCTTTGGTAAAGTCCGTCGTGCCAATAGGCCACACATTGATCCTTGTTATGAATGTGGGCTTTTTATTATTTAAATTCGTGCTATGTAATATTCGGAGGGGGGTCGGGCCGAGGCTTAGCCCCGAGCCCTGGTTCTATGCCTTGTATATGACCATACACTCCACTTAAACGGAGTTTGGGGTTTTAAATGTATAACCCACGGTTTTGTGCGTTGACATATGACCATACCCTCCGGTGAATGGTGCACGCATTTGGTTTATCAACAGTTAAGCCATGGTTTTTGCGTGTAACCATATGACCATTGTGTAACGGAGTTTGGCGCGCATATTTTTTAACTGGAGTTTAGCCCGTGGTTATATTTCATGTGACCACAACCAGAGCGCGGGGGGTATTGAAACAGTTAGTCCTTTTTGTATAGCCCGAGGTCATATCTTGGACCTTCATATGCCCGTGGTCTTGGCGGTTAGGGGCTAGATGTGCCCTAACTGTTCGACAGTTTGCACCATTTTTCGGTTATGCATCGGTGTTGGGTTTAAACATGAATTTGGAGCGTGTTCTTGGTTCAATCACACAGAGGTGCGTTTTGGCGAACCAGAGCCAACAAGCTTGAAGGAAGAGAATGGCAGGAGGCCTATCTTTCTCATTGTTTGGCCGATTGAGGTGTCGTAAAATCCCAGCTAGGGGTTTTTGGATGTCCTGAATCCATTGGCACTGTTATCAAGGCCATTTTAAGACTTCTTTTGCAGTTTTTTATCCATTGAAGTTTCAGCAAGCTCAAGGGAGCTTGAAGCCCTCATTGATTGAGGACATGTTTTGGTGAGCCTATGTTTGTTTTCTGTGACTGAATAATCATTTTTGGCTAATTGTTATGCTCTAAACACCTTGGGACAGGTTTTAGAGGCTTCTGAGGACTTTTACAGGTGTTTTTTCCATAGAGAATCTCATGGAAGCTTAAGGCCACATGTAGAAGAGGTCATGCCCGGATAAGCCATGATACGTTTTCAAAGTTTTATTAGTCATTTTTGGGGTTTTTATGTGCTCTGATCCCAATGGTATAGTCTGTTTTTCCATTGGAGATGAGCAGCAGCTTGTAAAATAATTTTTGATAAATTAATCCCAGAGAGCCAAGTCCATTGATGGAGGTTCAAGGAGATGTAGCCCGGAGGGGGGTGAATTCCTTTATCATGTTGTTATTGTTGTGAGTTTGATGGTTTATTTTCTGCAAGTTGTGTTGTTGTGTATTTATTTAAAGTACATACTTAACCATCTAAAATAAAAATTCCTCACACATAAACATTCAAAAGAAGATTCATAAACTTAACACATAATTCATCTTGCATATTTTTTAACACATGAAGCAAGGTCCTGTAAAGTTTTATTTTCATGAAGTAGAGGGTGCTTGCATAGCATAACAAGTCAGCCTTCTATTTTCAGATCAGGTGGTATCAGAGCATAGTTTGTTTTGCTCATGTGTTTGCCATTGATAGCTTGACATTTAGTTGTTGGTATTTGTGCAAGTTTTGTGTTGAAGTTTGATATCTTGCAAGGATGGAGGAAGCTTCCAGCATTGATAGTTCTGATACATCTTCATTATCTAAATTCTTTGACAAAGAGGAAATTCTAACCATGAGAGATTTGATGAAAGAGATGTGTGAAGACAGAAATGAGAGCATTTCTCTTGAAGAGTAGTTGATGGCCATGAAGAAGGAGAAAGACCAGCTTCTTGAAAAGTTGCATGAGATGGAGATTCAACTCCATGAGGCAAAGGAAACCCTTACCAAGTACATGCATGAACATAAGGCATGCAATGTTAGTTTATCTTCTAATTCCTCTCAAGATGAATGTTTTGGTGTTTTTGAAAATCACACAAGAGGAATAGGGTCCAAGTTATTGTTTAAAATGGGCTATGAAGGTAGAGGTTTGGGCAAGCATGCATAAGGCATTGTTGAGCCTATTGTTGTTGAAGAAAGACCTAAGTATTGTGGTCTTGGATATGAATGAAGAGATGGAGCAAATTCCAAAGTCAAGGAGACAAGGGAAAATTTTCCAAGAACAAATTTTGTTTCAAGTTCACCTCCTCAAGAAGGCTTTAAAGGTGAAAGTTCAAGAACTTTTGTTGAAAGTTCAATCCCTCCAGCATGAAAGGCTTGTGTTCAAGATGAATACAAATGTGTGAAACGAAAGAGTTGTGACAGCGATGAGGACACAAACGTTGTTGATGGTCTTCAAAGGAGAGCTTGTAACTCTTCAAATTCACCTCCTCAAAGAGGCGATAAAGGTGAATGTTAAAGGTATAATTATGCTTATCATTCAGTCACATTTGATTATGTTAAGCATGATAAATTTGTATGTAAAAATGGAAGAAAGAATCCATGTACATATTGTGGTTTGTATAACCATCATGTTTCAAAATGTTGGAAAATATTAACCACTTTCAGGAAGCTTTATAAGCAAAGACAACGCGAAAAGAGGATGCAAAAGATTTGCACTCATTGTCAGAAGCGGGGTCATCTCATTGACCAATGTTGGACATTGCATCCAACCACTCATCCACAACACAAGAAGCAGATGGATAAGGATATTGGAAAGAATGGAAAAGGAGATTCCATCATTGATGTGATTCAAGATGATTCACAAGAGGACGATGTTCAGCAGAAAAAGTCACCGTTGAGTTGGCTTGGTAAGAAATGGTTGGATTTCTTGAGAAAGTAAATCTTGCATTTTCTGTTGTAAATGCACTTTTCAGCATTATGTGTGCATTTATGGGAAGCATGATAAGTTGCAGCAATTTATCATAACTTGTATGATGAAAGTTGCATGTGAATGCAATTCATTTGAAGGCATTTTTATTGTTGCATAAATTCACCAGGAGGATGTAAAAGATGGATATGATGTTCACTTGTTACAACCATATATCTTTTTCATATTCAACTCTTATGTACCCACATGTGACGGGGTTTATGCACTTATGTTTGTACTGGAAAGAGAGTTGAAGAGTCATGCACATGCTTTTGTTTTTATGTATGTGTAAGTAGTGAACCTGGTGATGGTTCATCATGAATGATTCATGATTGTAACATGATTGTGTATCATGTATGTCACCTTGTCAGATTGGGAAGGTTGATATGTTTCAAATGAGTTTCGACTTGTTGTCTGACAACTATGTTGTGTCGATCATGTTTTTCGACTTGTGTTTAGTCGATGGTGTTTGTTGACTTGTAAGTTGATTTTGAGTACACCAAGATGAAATAAAACGCCGTGTGCTCTGATGAAGTACGAGATGCGACAATTGTTTGAAGAGAAAAAGATTTTGTTGGCATCATTTTCAGTCTTGTATAAATTTGTTTTCAAGATTGATGGTTTTCTTGACTTGTGACAAGATGTCGCAGGACAATTTTTGCAGCCATTGGAGAGATGATTTTGTTGACATCAAAGAGTTCACAAGAGGGACTTGATTCTCAGTGGGAAGGCTGTCAGTCTTCCAAGCACAAAGAGAGCAGTGGGTCAGCAGCAGCCAAAGAATAGTGGTTGAGGGACAAAGCTAGTTGCAGTGCACGACATGTCAAAGTATTCGGGTGATTGTCGAAAAGACTTTTCAAGTAGAATTAGTTGATATAACTTGAAAGAAGACAGATAATCATAAGCGTTTGTGGGTCCAAAATCCTTTCAGTGCGAAGGTGTGATCAAAATCTGGATCAAGGGTCGAATTTTTGCTCAAAAATCAACGTTCTTGGAATTGCCTCAAAATGAACAAGAGCTTAGCCCTCATCGTTGCAAACCCAACGCAACTCGTTTCATCTCAAATGGACGTTGGGAACGAGAGATATTGCGATCTGTTCGAATCATCAAACAGGCAAAAAAATGGATGCTGACTATACAATCCGTACAGGATGACGTGGCAAAGTCCGTACATGCTGACATGGCGACCATATGATGACATGGCAGTTGATGACGTGGTAGTTTCATATTGGCAGATTTGGGTGAATGGCGCTTCGACACGTGGCATCATTTTGGTTAATGGTAAGGTGCCACGTGGCCCAGTCATGGGATGCCACGTGGCACCCCTTTATTGGCTAATGGTTTGTTTATTAAAATTTTATTGGAGTCTATGGGGTTCGACCCATGGACCTCCCACACCAGTCAAATCTTTGGTAAAGTTCGTCGTGCCAATATGCCACACATTGATCCTTGTTATGAATGCGGGCTTTTTATTATTTAAATTCGTGCTATGTAATATTCGGTGGGGGGTCGGGTCGAGGCTTAGCCCTGACCCCCGGTTCTATGCCTTGTATATGACCATACCCTCTACTTAAATGGTGCACGGGGTTTTAAATGTATAACCCATGGTTTTGTGCATTGACATATGACCATACCCTCCGGTGAATGGCGTGCGCATTTGGTTTATCAACAGTTAAGCCATGGTTTTTGCGTGTAACCATATGACCGTTGTGTAACGGAGTTTGGCGTGCATATTTTTTAACTGGAGTTTATCCCATGGTTATATTTCATGTGACCACAACCGGAGCATGGGGGGTATTGAAATGGTTAGTCCTTTTTGTATAGCTCAAGGTCATATCGTGGACCTTCATATGCCCATGGTCTTAGCGGTTAGGGGCCGGACGCGCCCTAATTGTTCGACGGTTTTCACCATTTTTCGGTTATGCATCAGTGTTTGGTTTAAACATGAATTTGGAGCGTGTTCTTGGTTCAAGCACACAGAGGTGCGTTTTGGCGAACCACAGCTAGCAAGCTTGAAGGAAGAGAATGGCAGGAGGCCTATCTTTCTCAATTTTTGGCCGATTGAGGTGCCGTAAAAGCCCAGCTAGGGGTTTTTGGACGTCCTGAATCCATTGGAACTATTATGAAGGCCATTTGAAGACTTATTTTGTAGGTTTTTATCCATTGAAGTTTCAGCAAGCTCCAGGGAGCTTGAAGCCCTCATTGATTGAGGACATGTTTTGGTGAGCCTATGTTTGTTTTCTGTGATTGAATAATCATTTTTAGCTAATTGTTATGCTCTAAATACATTGGGATAGGTTTCAGAGGATTTTGAGGAATTTTGCAGGTGTTTTTTCCATAGAGAAGCTCATGGAAGCTTAAGACCACATGTATAAGAGGTCATGACTGGATAAGCCATGATCCGTTTTTAGAGTTTTATTAGTCATTTTTGGAATTTTTATGTGTTCTGATGCCAATGGTATAGTTTGTTTTTCCATTGGAGTTGAGCAGTAGCTTGTAAAACAATTTTTGACAAATTAATCCCAAAGAGCCAAGTCCATTGATGGAGGTTCAAGGAGATGTAGCCCGGAGGGGGGTGAACTCCTTTATCATGTTGTTATTGTTGTGAGTTTGATGGTTTATTTGCTGTAAGTTGTGTTTTTGTGTATTTATTTAAAGTACATATTTAACCATCTAAAAGAACAATTCCTCACACATAAACATTCAAAAGAAGATTCATAAACTTAACACATAATTCATCTTGCATATTTTTTAACACATGAAGCAAGGTCCTGTAAAGTTTTATTTTCATGAAGTAGAGGGTGCTTTCATAGCATAACAAGTCAGCCTTCTATTTTCAAATCAATGCATAGGATCCAAAGGAAACACCAGAAGGGAAACTTCAAAAGATTGCATAGGTCATGGAGTGGTACCAAATGGAGATTATAGAGATCACATAGAATATAACTCTTTATACACCTTTGAAATTTAGAGTTCAAAGGGAACATGAGGCTACTATGCACATAGACAGTATTGTGCAAGAATCTAAGGAAGTCGCAGAATTGTTTGACAGGGTTGTGCACATATGGAATACTCTAGATGAAGACAAGAAGGTAGAACAATTGGAATAGCAAGAGGAAAAACTTAACGCTGCAATGCAGGAGTTGAATAAGAAAAAATATATAATGAGTATCGAAAACAGGTTGAAAGGCACGCGGGAGATCAAGAACCTTCAGATGGAATTGAAGACAATGCAAGTGAATAAGCAGGCCAGGCAAGCCCAACTGAGAAAGAAACAAAGATAATTACAAATCTAGAGGAAGGAAGGACAAGGATGTAGAAGACTAATACAAAGAGTGAAAAACTATTGTAGTAACATATTACAATGCAGATGGTTGAGGCATTAACAAATAAAGTTGTGCAGATGAAATTAAAAGGGGAGGAACTTGTAGGAAAGTTTCACAGTTTAGAGAAGGTTGTGCAGGGAGCACACACCACTTGAGTGGATCAGGATGATCCACATGTCAGTTTTGGGGGCCTATTGACACAGGACTATGTTAGGAGAAAAATTTATTTTGTGTGCAGGCCTATTTTGGGAGAAAGTCCATTTTTTGGAGAGAAACATCTATTTTTGGAGCACATGCAATAGGAGGTAGAAAAGTAGGATGTAGAAAAAGAAAGAAACGTAGCATGAAAAAGGAGTAAGAGAAATGTGGCACCCCTGCAGAAGGACCTAACCATGTTAGGATTATCATTTGGACAAGAATGTAACGACTATAATCCAGTAGAGTAGTATAAATAAAGACGTGGGAGGTTTAGGTTGAGGTTTGTGAGTGGTTGATTATTATGAGTTTGGTTATTGTTATTGTTGTTGATTAGAATAAGATAGATTCTTAGGGTTAGCTCATAGGATGTGGAGCCCGGTGTGGTCTATTCTGCATCACAGAGGGTACTTACCTTCCTTTTGATTGTAATCCTAAAGATGTAATGCACACAATGCAAATTTTGGAGAAGAATGAATAAAGAGCAGAAGATATAGATCTTTGTGGATTTATCCCCAGGAGGGGGTGAACCATGGTAATTCCATTGTGTTCATGTGTCTGAATGATTTTTTGGATGTTATGTTAAGTATCAGTTGAGGAATGAATGGTTAAACCTAACTATAATATCATGCATGCATATTTTAATGATGAGTAAATCCTAGAAGTAGATGAATGAATGATGATGTTAATGAATAAGAAAAATAATCAAAACACAATTTCCACTCCTTCCTAGACTAGAAAAACCTCAGTATTGTAGTCCTGCATAAATCTATCTCGGGTGAGACTGCCCTATGATCTTTGTTCACAACGTTTCCTTTTGGTTTACGAGGAGGGCCGATAGTTTTGAGGGTTTTGTTGGAAACCTATTTGATATTAGAACCTGGTTCATCCGAAGTAACCAACAGTGATCAAATGATAACATGTATAATGGACAACTAGGTTTCTCTTTTGATTTGTGTAATACTCATCAAGCATAGTACCAGTGGTGAGAAAAAATGAAACATCAGAACGATAATCATGGATATACTGAATTTTAAAGAGATATGCATCCAAGAGATGATCATCTATAGCTCCACTAATTTCTCTTAACTCTAGCCTCGATAGGTGATTGGGACCAACGTTTATCTTTCCAGGATTGATGAAAACTTCAAAGGAAAATTCCTAGAATAGTAGAATCCACTTGCAAATCCTTCCTTCCAACATGGGTTTATTAACCAGATATTTCAAAGAATAATGATGAGTAAAAAATTTAAAATGACAACCTAGAAAGTAATGTCTGAACATTTTTAGTTCATAAACCATTAATAAACCCTCCCTTTCAGTGGTGGTATAGTTACGCTTATCTTGTGATAGTTTTCTAATAGGAAAGTAGATCGGATGATATAGATTTCCCTCTCATGGTTGCAGAAGGATAGCACCAAGAGAAATACGAGAAGCATCAATGTGTACATGGAATTCAATCTACCAGTTGGGATATCTAAAAATAGGGTTAGTGCTAATATTTTCCTTGAAAATGTCAAATGATTTATCATAGTCAAGAGTCCAATGAAACACTTATGACTTCTTCAACATTTTTTCTAGAGGTGCAGTCATACTTCCATAGCTCTTAATAAACATGTGATAGTATTCAATATGACCAAGATGTTGAATTTTCACTATGTTAGGCTCAAGCATGAGGTTTATTTCATTTTTAGCATTTACTTGAACCATAAACAAATGCAACTACACCATTCAAAACTTCTTCAATTACCAAGATCACAAGAAGAAATACTAGGCACAAGAACATAAGAAATATCCTGGGAACCCCTTCCTAACAAGGGAAGAAAAACCATCAATCCTTTTCTATATTCTCAAGAGAAATACCTCCCACACCATAGACCTAGCGCACAAAAGGGCACAACCATATCATGGGCACAGCCAACTCATGGGCTCTCTCACATGCCAAATCTCTCTGTTTGAGTCCTAGAGGATGTCTCACGTAGTTGTAATCATCAACACTCCCTCTCAGCTAGGGAGGCATTCTTGACCAGGCCAGGTCTCTCACAGAAGTACTCGAAATTTGTCTTGGCTATAATCATCAACACTCCCTCTCATCTAGGGAGGCATTATCCACTAGGACAAGTCTCTCATGGAAGTACTTGAACTTCATCTTGGCAAGTGGTTTGGTGAAGATATCTGCAATATTCTCATATGTAAAAGGGTATTGCACGTGTACTGCTTTCCCCTGCACCATGTCTCTGATATAATGATATTTTATCTCAATGTTTTTTGATCTATCGTGAAACACATGATTCTTAGAGAGATTCAAACAAATCTAGTTAACACAATGAATAATGTTAGGATCCATCTCATGATCAAATAAGCTTATGAAGCCACACTACTTCGCAGACTTCTGCACTCAACGCTATATACGCTTCTTTTGTGGTACTCAAGGCCATAGAGCTCAGTTTCCTGTTGCACCAAGAAACCATGGTAGACCCTAAGGTAAAAAAAAAACCAGATGTGTTCTTCTAGTCCACTGCGCTCCCTGTCTAATCTACATCAACATATCCCTGGGAGCTCAAGTATACACTGGAGGCATATGTCAGGTCATATCCAACTGTGCCTTGTAGGTATCTCAATACATGTTTCAATGTATCCAGTGATTCTGTCTTGGCTGACTCATGAACTGACTAAGTACATTCATTGCATAACATATATCAGGTCTGGTGTTAACTAGATACATGAGTGATCCAATCAGTTGTCAGTACAAGTGTGGATCAATCATTCCTGAATCAGTATCGTTCATTTTCTTCAAATCCATCACCATTGGTGTAGGCATGGATTTTCATTCTGTCATAACGAACTTCTTCAATATCTCCATTGTATATTTTTCTTGACTCAGGAAAATCTCATCAGTCTTATACCATACTTCTAGTCCCAAGAAGAAGTGCATCATACCTATATCATTCATCTCAAATTTACCAGTCAATGCTTGCTTGCACTCATCAATGATTCTCTTTGAACTAGTGAGGAATATGTCATCCACATATAGGACCAATATTAAGAACTCATTTCCAACAATGTGATAATATAGGTTTGGATCAACAACACTCTTGTTGAAGCCCAAACTCATCAAGAATCCATACATTTTATCATACCAAGCATGAGGTGCTTGTTTTAGACCATACATGGCTTTCTTCAACCTAGACACATGCCATTTCTCATTGTGTATCCAAAATCCTTCTGAATGCTCGATATTAACTTCTTCCTCAATATCACCATTGAGAAAGCTTATCTTTACATCCATATGATGTAGTTTCCAACCCATGTATGCAACTAGTGCAATGATAGAACGAATGGAAGTGTATCGGGATACTAGAGAAAATGTCTCATCGTAGTCAACTCCCTCTACTTTTGATAACCCTATGGCTACAAATATCGCTTTGTATTTCTCGATGCTTCCATCAGCTGCATGCTTGATTTTATAAATCCACTTGGAAGTCACTATAGACTTCCCTTCTAGTCTCAGAACAATATTCCATACATAATTCTTCAAGATAGACTAATATTCTTTTGTCATGGAATATTTCCATACCTGTTCACTTGTATCTTCTCCATGAAAATAAGGCTCAAAGTCAATGATGTGTCTCATGGCTGAAAGGTAGCTCAAAAATATATTTGGTCTCTTCCTCTCTCGGGATGTCCCTTGAGGGGCTGCATGTACCTCTTCCTCATGTAGATTATGTCGAGCCCAAGAATGTCTTTTATACCCTAATTCAATGTTGTTGGGCATATCAATTGGAGCAACTGGATCAACTAGAACAACTGGTTCAACTTGAAGGTATTGTCTCAGTATCAATATCCATTTGAGATTCTCTAGATATTTGGAAGGATATTTCTTCTTCAAAGGTAACATATATGCTTATCTCAATATGTCTCTGACAAGGAATGTAGATTCGATACGCCTTCAAAGATTCACTGTATCCCATAAATGTACCCTTTGTCCCTGAAGGGTCTAGCTTGGATCTCTTCTCTTTGGGTACATTAAAATATACTAGACACCCAAATATCCTGAAGTGTCCAATCTCATCATTCACTCTAGTGAAGGCTTATTCTAGAGTTATGTTCTTCGGGATCTTGTGAGGACTCCTATTCTGAACATATATTGTTGTCATACATGCTTCTACCCATAGATTCATAGGTAGACTCTGATCATCTATCATTTATTTGGTTTCCTCGATGGTAGTTTTGTTCTTCCTCTCTAGAACCCCATTTTTATGAGGGTTGTAAGGAACTGTGTACTCCCTTTTGATCCCTGTTTCAATAAAGAAATTTATGAAATCCTTGGAGGTATATTCTCCTCCATTATCTGACCTTAGTACCTTGATCTTTATTTCAGTTAGGTTCTCAACCCAATTTTTGAATTCTAGAAATTTTTCAAGGACTCCATCCTTATTATTCAAGAATTAAATCCAATTTTTGCAAGAGTGATCATCTATGAATACTACGTAGTACAAATATTCATTCTGGGAGGAAACAAACATTGTCCCACACACATATGAATGTATCAAGTCCAATATTTTCTTGTATCTATTGTCACTACTCAAGAAGGACCCTTTAACATTCTTTCCAAGAGAACAAACTTTGCAAACCCCTTTATGTTGAATCTGTATGTCTGGAAGGCATGCTACCATTTTCCATAGACTTGGGAGAGCTCTATAATGAATGTGAGAAATACTCCTATTCCATAGCTCACTCGGGCTGATAGTGTCATGTAGCAAGGCCTAGACTAGTCTGATGGTCAATTTGTATAAGTTGCTTTCTCGAACACCAATTACCTTAGAAGAATTTATATGTGACTCTTTTTCCATTAAATAACTCTTCCTTCAGAAAGGTAACCTTGTAGCCTTTGTATTCTAAGGAAGAAATGGAGACAATGTTCCTCTTCATCCTAGGTACATATAATACTTCACTTGGCTGAATCAGCATGCCAAAATCTAGTTGGAAGGTAGAAGTTCCAACCCCTTTACATTATATCTAGCATCGTCTCCAATGACAACACGTACATTGGTCTCTTTCTCAACAAGATTAGTCACGTGATCTCTAAAACTGGTCATGTGCCTGGAGGCAACACTATCAATTAACCAAGTATCATAATTAGCAGGGACCATACCTGAGAGTCCCGAAATGTTCATTTCTTCATCTCTCTAGAGTCTTGGCTTCCAGGAACTGAATTTTCTTGATCCATCAAGCTTGTCTTCCATCATAGATCTATTCATCATATTTTTAGATTCTTTACAAACCCTTGTCAACTGGAATAGAAAACCTAATGGTTAGGCTAGGCTAGAAACCCTAGGTTTTTTGGACTTATGCATACCAACAATGAGCCTTAGGAGAGTCATAGGAGTATTGGTGAGATGAAAATATCCTTCGATGAGTTGTAGAAACCCTAAAACCAAAAATCTTCATAAAATTGTGAAACCCTAGAAACCCTAGGGACAAAAATTAAAAATTCTAGGAGTTTCATTCTAAGAGTCTCTGGAGGTGCGTTGGAGGAGGCCATACTCTCTTATGCCAAATTTGTCCCCAACGTTCAAGTATTAAGAGCTGAAACTGAAAAAAAGCAAGGGTCATACAAAATTTCTGGAAACCCTAGGAGGGTCGTACGATTCTGCAAAAAGAGGATGGATTGCTTTGAAGGCTTGTGCAATGGCTTCTTCAAGACCTATTCTCTTATACCATGTTGAATTTTCACTATGCTATACTCAAGCATGATGTTTACTTTATTTTTAGCATTTACTTGAACCATAAACAAATGTAGCTACACCATTCACAATTGCTGCAATAACCAAGATTACAAGAAGAAATACCAAGCACAAGAACACAAGAAATATACTGGGAAACCCTTCTCGACAAGGGAAGAAAACTCAACAATCCTTTGCTATATTCTTAAGAGAAATTCCTCCCACACCATAGATGTATCACACAAAAGGGTGCTCTCAAAAACCAATCTAGTGCCCAAGAGAGGTGCACACTTCATCCCTAGAATTCGTAATTGCTGAAATTCTGAAATTACATGTGAGTTATGTGTTTCCTCAATGGGGAAATCACATTTATTTATACTAGACTGGACACATCAAAAGTGATGTCTATTGGCACAACATGGCTGGCATAAATAACTTAGAATATAATTAATAATTACAATATTAATTATCTTTTACGTTAATTATCTTTCACTTTATGGTGGGGCCAACATGTACCCTTTACATCACAATTATGGTTACAGGTAAATCTAACTCTTAGACAATATAGCAAGGGATCCCACACACCCACTAGTGCTCACCCACTAGGGGCACCTCCACCTGTGTTCGGACACAAGGATGTTCAAGTCAACAAATATCTATCTCATTGATTCTCACAAGAGAATCATATGGACACACACTCACTAGTGCTCAACCACTAGGATCATGTCCACCTATTCTCAGCCACATGGACGTCCTACTCAACATATATCTATTTCACTGAGTATCATAGGAGAATCATCTGGAGTCTCACATTATCTCAACTCTCTACACAGAGGTGAAAAGTAAACCCATCACATGGGCTCCTTCACCCCTCAGAGGGTTACACATCATTTCATCTCAAACGATAGACCCATCTCATGGGCATATTCCCTTCTGAGCGACACACAGTGTTCCATATCTGTCTCAAAGAGAACGACACACCCAACTCATGGGAATATTTCCTACACAGGGGCACACAACATTCCATATCCATCTCAGAGAGGAAAAACACACCCATCTCATGGGCACACCCAAATCATGGGCTCTCTCACAGGCCGACTCACTCATTTTGTGTCCTGGAGGATGTTTCGTGCATATTTAATCATCAGCACTAGAGTGGATCACAACCATTTAGCAGTTTTAGGTGGAGGCATATTGAGAATAATAGAAACTTTCATAGGGCTTACTAGAACTTCTTTTGTGCATAGAATGTGTCCCAAAAAATTTCTAAACGACATGGAAAAGATGCTCCTTTTTCATATTCAAGGAGATTTGTAAATTTATACACCAATCAAACATAAATCGAAGCAGAAATATCTGTTCCTTCAATAGAATGTACATGGACTGGTTGTCTATATATAATTCAAGGAACTTTTGAATAAATTCACAGAAAGAAGCAATAAATATTCAAGAGAAGATAGTTGGGGCGTTCTTCATATCAAACGAAATAGCATTATAATAAAAAGAAACCCACTCAATTGTAAAGGTAGTCTTGCTTTTGTCCTCTTCTACAATTCTAACCCGATTCTAACCTGAGAATCCATTTGTAAACGAGTATGCTTCCTTTCCAACCAACTAATCTAGTAATTCAACATTGAAGGGAGTCAGAAAAGGATCATGTATGCAAGTTGAGTTCAAGATTTTGTAGTCATAGAAAAATATTATATGGACAGTACCTTTCTTAACAATGGGATTGATCTACTCAGCTTTGTCCACCGGAAAACTCAACCCAGCTGTAAGCATTCTATCGATCTATTTTTTAACCTTTTCTTTGACTCTAGGATTTAGGAAGTATGGACTATGTTAGACTACATTCACATCAATCTTGAGTTCTATCCTCGTCTCCCCTATATCTCCCTTAATCCCTTTTAGTTCTGAAAAAAACTTAGGAAATAAACCCTCATACTCCCACAATAGATATTGGATCTTTTTCATGGTATGTTCATCCCAATAGTCCCCTAAAAATTCCATTTTAGGATGTTCCTCACTCTCTATATTCACTTTACACAAATTCATAGGTTTAGTATATGAACTACTCACATGATCAAAGATAATGTTTTTAACTTTTCTTGTTCCTGCAGATTCCTTAAATGTTAAGTGTCCAAGTTCCTCTAGGTCTTCGAAGTCTTCAAGGAATTTATCAATCTTACTACGGGTCATGGTTACTCTTGCAAGGAAAGGGTAAAATATATATCAAAGTAGATGTTCATGCTTATAACATATTGTGACTGGATATTTGGTTTTCTATTCATTAGTAAGAAAAAATTGCTTGATTTGTTGCAATACTAGGGTGAATTTACGAGACTTACCAGAAAAGGAGAATATTGGAAAAACTTACCTTTAAGCACCTTCTATCAAGGAGTTTTTTTATCTATTTTTCTCATGCACATGCCAGGATTTCAAAATGCTTCGCAGAGAATGGAAAAATTAGTGTACACAGAACTGAGAAGGTAGTTTCACAACATTACATACCCCAATACAATATTCAATATGATTCCTTGGATCAAATAACCCGTTGTATGATTCTAGAGTTAAATTCTAACTCTAGAAATTGATCCTTACTAGACTGCTTGACTTGCAATGGAGGATTCAAGTGGTATTGAATGGTGAGATTTACCTCATCCCATGTTACACATTATTTTCGTCACCCTCATGATCATTAATGATGTAAACCTATCTGTTTCCTTCAGAGAGGTCAGTGGCCTAAATTCCCAAAGAAAGAAGGGAGAAGAACTTTCCTTGAGATAAGAAGTTGTGTTTTGCTCTGTAAAAACCCTATTTTGGAAGATTTCTATGGGCTGCACCATAGCTAGGGTGCGGAAATGCCTTTTTTCCGCAGGCTGCACTATAGCTAGGGTGCAGAATTTTTGCAGGTTGCACTATAGCCAGGTCCAAGCGGCCTTCGTACGTGGGAAAAATGAGCACTTTCTCGACACTTCTAGAAGGAGAATCTTCTATGGTGAGGTGGCCTCTGAATGGTTTGGATCTTACTCTCTTTCATGATTTAGTGGGATCATCCTAACCTTCTCACCTTATCCTCTTCAACTTATAAAAGGAGAGGAGCTCTCATGGAGAAAGTTGGATTGATTGAGTTGGATGGAGCTTGGGAAATTTATGTTGGATTTGAGCTTTTCTTTGTCAAGATAGATTGTGATTAGCTATCGGATCCATAGTCTTAGAATCCATTAGAGAAAGAAGTGTGTGGGAATCAAGGAACTGTTGGAAGGAACCTTATGACATCAAGGCATGTGGTTGTAATCTCTCTTCCTATTATTAATATAATACAGTGGCATGTTTCTTTCCCATAGAATTATATTTATTTTATTGCATAATTCATTGATCATATGCATAGGTTGTCATTGAATATACTCTCTTTTCTTTCACTTTGGTTGGTTTGTGTCTCACTGCAGGATTAGTATCACAAGAGCACCGGAGCAAAATAGGAACAACAAAGACATGAGGAAGCAAAATTTAAAGGTATGTCTATCATCTTTTGTTCGGTAGTAAATTTAATGATTAGAGGCTAGGTAAAGCGCCATGTCCTGTCGTGTTTTTTTCTAGATCTAGGTGGATCTAGGGGGATTAGTCTATGTCCGCATTCACCGATTTACCCAATAACAAAATTGGTGACTCCACTGGGGAAGCGAATGTTTTCCTAGTTTTCCTTGTTTTCTTGCTTTGATTGCTTGGTTTCTATTTTCTAAGTCAGTGGAAGATCCATCTTGACTCTTTGACTGTTAAACTTCATTGGAAAATCTTCTCAATTTTTAATTTTTTCCATTTTTGTTTGATTTCCACACCCCGCTTTGAGGGATAGTGCGGAGATTTAGGATTTTTGTGCCCTACCTATTTTGACCAGTGCGTAAATGTTGTGCTCTACCCATATCTGGCCCACAGAAATCAGTGATTTCCGCGCTATGCTAGTCTTCCAACCTGCGGAAATTGTGAAAAAAAAAAATTATTGGTTGTTTTCCCTGTCCAGATTTGTGATATGGTTCTGGGGTGAGTTGTTGTGTCTAATTATAGTCTACTTGAAAAGTTTGAATCTTCTTTTGGCCATATTTGCCTCATTTTATCTTTGTTTTCTTTTGAATGATTTGGTCTCTTGCTTTGAGTGTCTTTCGGTTACAAAGCATCGTTTTTTCTTTAGAATTGTTTGGTGAAAGAGCTTATTTTTCTTTTATTGAATAATTCGTGTTAAAAAAGAAAACTTGTTTGGGTTGATTTTATTGGCTATTGCTTTTAGTTATCTTTGAAACAAAGTTTTAATTTTCTTTCTTTGCACTAATCTTGGGGACATCCTTGCATTTGAAGTAATGAAAATGCATGATTCTTGGTCTTAAATTCTGAATCGTGTATTGGTTTACAATACCTTTGTCTCATTTCTTGAAAATATTGATATTGATGAGTTTTAAGATTTTGGTACATTGTGCATATGGGAATGGTAAATGTTTTCTCCTTCTCGTAGCATAGCTTTCATTGAAATGAAAAGATTTCATCTTCATCTCTTTGCATAACTTTCAAGTCGTTCAAAACACCATATTGTTCACACCATTTTCCTCTTGAGTAACAACAGCCATAAAATAAAGCACTTATAAAAAAATTGATTAGACATTTTTTTATACTTTCTGGTAGCAAAACTACATTATATTAGTTGTAGGGATTTGGAATAGGTGTGAAAGATAACTTTCCAAATTTGCAAAAAAACATTGAATCTTGCAATAGGGAGAGTTTGAATCCAATTGCTATATTTTCTCCTGGGAAGCACTGCTCACATGAGGGTCAATCACGAGGTCACATTGAGACTGGTAGAGTTACTCACCTTTCTTTGTTGGTCTTGGTGTAGAGGTTGCGTGTATTATGGGGGTCGCTTAAGAGGTATACCCACAATGATGAGTAGAAGCCTTTTGAGCTGATTTCAGGCTAGATACCCTATCCTTGTGCATGGATCAGACTGTCGATTGTTTCCCCAGGCATCACTATAGCAGTTTGTAACCTTAGTGGCCTATCTCTTTAGGATATTTACACAAGGTGGCTGTAGAGGGGAAAGTCTTCACAGTACCTGGAATCGGTGTTGGCCAAACTCACTCAGGCTCCTTGGAGGGTAAATCCACAATTACTGTGTGGAAGCTTGCACAAGGCATAAGTCCATTAAGAAGGTCGTCAACGTAACTTTTCCATCCACTCTATATCATCCCCTTCTTACTTTGTTCCTGCGACATTGGATTTCATCACCAACTAGTGTGCTTATTATGAGAAGGTTTTTCTTGCTTGCTTGCGTACTAGATTTTTACCATGTGCTATTTGTTTTCCCTAGTAGACTCTAGATTGAATTTTTGTTTTTAATGGTGTTAGTTCCCAGAATGACTAATGAAGGAACCTTTTTTTTTTCCTTCTTATGGAAACATTGGTCCTCCTCACATCCCTACTTTGATCCTTCCATGTCTCATAATTGGATTACCAATATGGTTATTTCCTACTCAGGTAGTCCGAAATGTAGTTAGTGCTTCATTTGTAATCACTTCTCTCCAAGAATGTCAACCTCATGTTGATCCTTCACCTTCTTCACCAGTAAGATCTTCTTCGCCTTCTTCAAATGCAAGGTTTTCTTCCATTTCCTCTTATTCGTTGAGTGAAAGATCTAAAGATAGTAACTCAGTGGACAAGAAGAAGAAGAAACGAAAGAATAAGAAGAAGAAGAAATGGAAGAATAAGAAGAAGAAAAATAAACAAGGATCCATACTTCCAACCACTGCCAGACATGTTGGAAAACAACCAATTACTATTAATCGTGTTGGGAGTGTTGATGATGTCAAGATCACCCAATCAACCTGTAAGCCCAAGTACCCTTGCAGGATTTGCAAGGGTAGCCATCTTCTTAAAGATTTCCCTGGTCTATCCAAGGTTATAGAAGCATGGTCTACACACCCTCGCCAACCCGTGTTGTCAGCCTCTGAACAACATGTTGATGACCACCCATCAACTAGTAAAAATACCATTGGGAAGAAGAAAAGTAGAGCCAAGTTCCTATGTATGTTATGCAAAGGGCATCATCTAACTCACCTTTTCCCTCATATGGACGAAGCCTCGAAATTACTGGAAGACAGGACTGTCCCTCATCCTCAACTTCTAGCTTCTTATCGCCAGCTTACTCTCGACCCACATGTAGTTGATGGAATGATTAATCTGGCCCCTTCGTCAGTCAATCCAGTTGATCATGTCGTCAACCTGGCCACATCCTTAGTTGAACTAGTTGAAAAAATGGTCAATCTGATCCCATCCTCGGTCGACCCCACTCTCCCACTAGAGAGTGAAACCTAAGTGGTTGAATCGATCCCATCCTCGATCAATCCCACTCTCTCGTTAGAGATTGAAACCCAAGTGGTCGATATGTTTCCACCCGTCGACCCCATTCTCCCCTTGAAGAATGAAACCCAAGTGGTCGATTTGATGTCATTATCAGTCAATCCTACTCTCTCGCTCGAGAGTAAACCTGATACTACCCACGTTTTTATCATTGATACAGACTCTACCATGCCTGGGGGTATTCCTCCTTCTTCTGTGGAACCCCCTCCAAGTAATGAGGCCATCTGTTTTGATTGGGGTGTGCTAACTGGACCTTGTCCTCCCTCTCACATTCCTTTCCATATCACAGTGAAGGTTTGTAGTCGGAACGTTCCTCAGACACTGATAGATGAAGGTGCATATGTTATCATTTTGTCCTCTTTTGTTTGGCAAGCTTTGGGTTGTCCTGAGCTTGCCCCGGTCACACAGAATATGTTAGCTTTTAACAGAAGAACCGGTCAACCTTTAGGGACCATTACTCAGTTTCCTATAACTTTGGGAGGGAAAGCTATCTTTATTGATGTCATGGTAGTCCAAGACCCTTTGGATTTTTCTTTACTCCTTGGGAGAGATTATGCCTATGCCATGAAAGCTATTGTGTCCACTCTCTTCCATGTGATATCTTTCCTATACAATGGAAGAATGGTGACTATTGATCAACTTTACTTCATCGATCCTGATTTGATTACCTCCCTTAGTGGTTCTTATATGCAAACGGTATCACCCCTGCCACAAGTAAATTATGTGGCATTGTCTCCCATGCCTTCCACTTCTAATTATAATGACTTGGATTTGGTAGTTGACATGGTGACCTCTTCAATACGGCTATTGGAGCATGACCTCCTTACCCCTCTCACGAACATTAACATGTGTTCCTTCCAGAGTGTGCTTCTTCCGTCAAATGAAGATCTCTTGGAATCCATGACCGGTTTTTGTCCCTTGACATGGTGTCCTTCCAGAGCATTGTCCTATTGGAAGACATGGTCAATAAGAGTTTTGAGCATGTTTTTTTTTTTTTGATTTCAAGCTCATTAAAAAATGAAACCATATTTGAGCATGGTTTTCTGATTTCAAGCTAATTAAAAAATGAAACCAGTTACGAGGATATATTTTCTTCTCTATGGAAACCTCATTAAAAAATGAAACAGAGGTTATGAGCATAGTTCTTGTTTCTGTGTCAAGCTCGTTTAAAAATGAAACAACGATCTAGGGATTGAACCTGGATTCTCAAGCATAGTTCCTATATCGTGTCAAGCTTGTTAAACATGAAACAACTTCCCCCTCTCTATTGAGTCAAGTCCTTCATCTAGTATTTGAAGCTTCCTTTCCTCCGACTTTGCAGTTGGACGAAATGAATCTTGGGGGGAAATGATTCCAGCCTCTTGAATTCATACTGAAGTTGAGCCACTACCTTCTTAAGCTGGGGGTTAAGTACCAACCATGTGTTGGGAAGTCACAAGCATAGTTTTCTATGGTTCAATATTGTGTAAAAATGAAACCACTTTAGTTCCCTCTGGTTAAGCTTGCGTAAAAATGAAAGCAGTTCCAAGCATAGTTTTGTTTTGTTTTAAAGCTTGCGTAAAAATGAAAAAAATCCCGAGCTTTGTCTTTGTTATTTCTCATGCTCATAAAAACATGAGAATAAGTTACCGAGCTTAGTATTTGTTCTTTCTCATGCTTGTAAATCAATGAGAATGTAACCGAGTAAAATTTTATCACTTTCTCGGACTTGTAAAGGTTATACGAAAAAGGAACCCCCTGGAGTTCCCTAAGATTTTTTTAGACTCTCTAACGAGTGGCCTTGTTCTTTTCACGCTCGTAAAAATATTTGAAGAAAATGTTTGATGGGAAATAGTTTATCACTTTTTTAGTCTCATTAAACTAATTTACGTAAAAGGAACTGAGAGAGTTCTCTTTAAGTGTTTTTCAGACTCTCTAAATATGAAAAACCCCTGAGTTTTCTTTCTTTGGACTTGTTAAACAAACATTGAAAGGCCCATATGGGACCGAACCACTCCTTCTTAGGGTTCGTTAAACATACTTTGAAGGACTCATCCGAAGGATGAACTTACATAAACAAGCATATGTTATCCTCTTCAAGATTGCGTAAAAATAAAGACGTACTCACCAGAAATGGTGGGGGGAAAATTGGGAAAGAATTGTGTCTAAACATGTATTCCATGGAAAAGTCGATTTTGAACATGACACCCTTTCACTCGCTTTGTGTATAGGTTCTAAAATCTCCTTGTCTCTTGATCATACTCCTTTATAAGATTACAAATTGTTCTGTGATCCCTGTTGTTGAGTCAGGGTTTCAAAGACAGTTGTTGTTTCATCAATATGTTCAAAGAGATGTTCATCCCGGAAAGCCTTTTATTGCGTCAGCCATTTTTTCATTCTTTAAGCCTTCTATTTTGTCGACCATCCCTGAGTCAGTCTTGAATCACTTGTTACTCTGATCTACATCAAATCTTTTTACCTGTTTCGTGTCATTGATGGAGGATACATTAAGGCCTTCATGTGACGAATCTTTTCCTGTCGAATTCAACTCATTATCCAGGAATCAGACTTAGAAACCAATTGGTACCTTGGAACCTACATGCCTCAATGATAGGTTTCCTCACTTTCGACAATGGGTTTTCATTATTGACCCTTGATCATAAGATTTCGTCGAGTGTTCGACTTCAACTCATTAATTCTCATTCATTGGATTGTACTAGAGTACCTTGTGAGTCATTGACATTAATGGTGATTTACATTGCACTTGATAATGGTTCTCATAATTGATCGATAATCAACTGGTTTCTACCATGTTTGACTTCAGCACATGTATTCACATGGTTAGATTCATACTATAGAGTGGTGGAGATGAAGACCTTGGATCTTTTTCACAGATTCAGGTTGCGTTGGATTATATTCAATTTGTACTGTTGCATAGATCCACATTGTATGTCTCATGTCCATGTTCAAATTTGAGTCTTTAACACATAGATCCACAATGTATTTTTGGTGGCTATGTTCAGATTTGAGTCATAATGGCATGGATCCACAGTGTATGTTTGGTGGCCATGACCTGTCTTATTTGACATGGATCTTCACATGTCAACATTTATGCTTTGATTCATTTGTATTCTGAGTATGGGAATGCCTACCTC